>VZTG01008995.1:85179-228562 GCA_013397845.1 Melanocharis versteri | reverse complement strand
CTGTGCCTGTCCCTGTCCCTGTCCCTGTCCCTGTCCCTGTGCCTGTCCCTGTGCCACCGAGCTCCGCGGGGGCACCGTCCCCGAGCGGCGCGGGCGGCGGGAGCGGGAGCGGGAGCGGCCGGGATGCGCAAGGAGCGAGGGACAAGCGCGGACAGGGAGGAGGCTGCATCCCACACACGGGGAGCAGAACGAGGGATCTCCACCAGACGCTTTATGGCTCCCGCGCTCCGCTATCCTGTGCCCATTATCCGCTGATCGTTTGCTTTTGTTCTAACGCTTAAGGCAACCGTGTCTAGCACATTCCTTCTTTTTACTTTTGCCTTTTAAATGAATTCTCGGTTACTCGGTGTGCGAATATTTGCATGCGTCTACCAGTTGACGGGCTTGTATCACTTTCATCTGTGCATGTGGTATGCCCGAAGTGTGGGGTATACGCGGATGGGGACTTCAGTGATACCTTCAACATGGCTGATTATCCTAAAAGCCATCCTGACTGATATTTCAATATTTTATTAATAGCTGAAGTACAGAGGGCTGAATTAATCCCTCTGCCAAAAGCTAACTTAGCCTCACATCACAGAACATGAAATTCAGTTGTACATTTCTTCTGCCTTTCCTCTGCACTGCAAGAGAGAAAGTCACAGCAGCCTTGAGGATTCCCCCGCTCGCCAGGGCTACGCAGGACCCTCCAGCAGTCCTCGGGACTCCGAACAGCATCAGCACAGAGAATGTCTGTCCATAAACTTTCATGCCCCCAAAAGCCTCCTTCTGCGGAAGTGCAATGGTGACCACTTCGAATCTACTCTAGCTAAAAAATGCCTTTACACTGAAAAACACTTCTGCGAGTTACTTATGGCAGCTTTGCAGCTCATTTACGTAAAGGAATCATGAGCCACAGATGAATCAGGCTCAAATAAAATTATTTGCAAAAGGCCACACAGTAAGCAGCAGGGAGGACGTGAGCCAGGGACTAAGAGCATGCTCTATTGTGCTTGGTTTTGCCAGTGCAAAAATCCAATGCCAGCGTGCAAAATACACCATTTTCTCTGCTCCAGATCTCAACAAAGAGACAAACAAAAGTAGTTTTCTCTCGTGTCTTACAGCTGCCAAGCAAACTAACTTTCATGTCTGACTTTCAGATCTTTATGGAAAATTGTAACTTCCTTTTGCAGACAAAATTATAAAGCATCTTTTAAAGAAAACTTTATAGCTACGCTATTCTCCCTTCTCGGGAGGAAGCTTAAATGCAGTGAAGACTTTGAAGTGAGCCTTGGGTTTGTTACAATGGACTAACCTGATTAGAAATCATGCAAACTCTTGCTGCTCTTGAGCTGCCTTCCCCCACAGGCTGTATTACAGCTCTCTAACCAGTCCCACAGCATTGAATGATGTCATGGGATCTGCAGCTCAGCGAGATGAAAGGGATAAAGCGGAACCCGCTGGCACTGGGGAAAGCTTCCAACACACAATCCACAACACAGCTTGGGAACTCAAAAGCTACAGATCCAGCCACTCAACCCCAAGCATTTCAGAATCGCGTGCATTCTCCCAGCACAAGCAAGGAAAGGGGGAAAAGAGCTAGTGCAGCGTACTGAAAGGCAGAATTTAAGAGTGCAACTACCTGCTGGAAAAGGAGCTCTTTTTCCTCGCCAAAGCACTGCCTTTGATGTACGGCAACTGATCACTGATCAGATTACGGGCATTTGGTCTCAGTGCTCGTCTGCCTTTGATCTGCATGGTTAATTTTATTTTCCCGGATTTGGAGTTTCGTCTGGGCTTGTGCTGACATACTTTTTTTTTTTTTNTTTTTTTTTTTCTTTTTCTTTCTTTCTTTTTTTTTTTTTTTAAGGAGGTAAAAGCATTTAACACAGAAGCTCTGGCGGTGTGAAATTGAGCTGCAGAAACTCTGGCACTGGAAAACTTCATCAGATAACAGGTACTGAATTTTGTATTTTTTTTCAGTTTTACGTTGCGAGATTTTAAGAAATTACAAAGTTCACATAACCAATAATACTACACATCATTGTGGTACAAAGTTCAAAAGATTGTTTGTAGTTTATGCAGCATTTCATTTGCAGCTCTTGGGCAGGATTATATTGAGAACAGACTATCTAGGATAATGTACATATAAAACTAATGCAAACCCTGTATTTTTCAATGCTTTGGGGGTACGTAAGATTTTGGGTTGCACTGCTCATTCTTACTGTCTACAGTTTTGTAAATTTATGTTTGGATACATGTATTACATGACTCAGGGGACTACTTATTTTCTGGGGAAAGACCAACTATATCTTCTACACACTGTAATACTTTGTTTGCTCTCAGTGCATTTATTGAACTGTGTCTTCTTCAAGCAACACTTGTAAGCCTAATAGTTCCATACTTGAGATGGAAAAAAGTGTCCACTTCCACAAGTTATTAGAACTAAATTTATAAACATAACATCCTTATACACAAAAGGAAATGGCTTTATTTTAAGATTGAAGAGACGATAATTCAGCTGTACCATATGAAATCGTGAAAATAAAAGTAACCTTTTAATCTGACAATAGAAGTTTCCTCTAAGGCATTTTAATAAATACATTAAAGAAATCTTAGGTTTGTCTAGAGCCAACAGCTGGTTTTGCTGAACTTCGTAGAAGTTTTGTTGCATTTTAGTGATGCAATTTCCATTCACAATATTTTGTATTCTGTTCCTCAAACTCATATTTATGAAAAGTATTCTGCTGAAGAAATTTTAAGACATCTACTCCAGAAATTCATTATAAGGGAACAATCTTTTGAAGATTTAGGATTATTCACACATTTGCAATTTTAAAGGGCCAGATCTTCTTGTGAGTTTGGGCCAAATCCATGAGTGTTCTGTGCCTGCAGCTGGAGTCAGACTGTTAAAATAAGACTCAAACTCCTTCTGTAGTATTTAAATATAATTTAGATTTTCAGAAGAACTTAGAACCCATAATTGGGACCAGACTTGCAAACATCCCAGACACTGAGGTCTTTGAAGATCTAGTCTTAATGGTGGCTAGTAAGATCTTCTGAAATACTGACTTATATATTCTTAAGTCTAAATTTAAGTGTATACAAATCTTAACAACATTTATTAACAAATTGCAACTGAAAGTCAGCATAAATGATAGCTGTTAAGCATCACTTGTAAAATGTTCTTTGAGAGGTCTACCAGTCCACAGGACCCTCAAGATGTTCATATTTCAGTATGCCCATAGCGCAACATGCAAACCCAAATTTTAACAGTCTGCTTGGATCTGAGTAAGATCAGCTCTTCCAGATAAACATAGTTAGCTTTCATTAGTCAGTCTGCAAAATTTGTTTCTTCTAATTAAAACTATATTTGTATGTATAAAATTTCAATTTACTGAATATCAGGAGATCATATGCCAGACTCATATTAACTAGGCCTGACTTGGTATCATTTAGTTTCTATGCCACCAATTAATTCATATTCTTACTTAACAAGTCAATTATATTATAAGGAAAGTAATTAGCACTGTATGAATAATATGTGTATAGCTGTCAAGGAAGAATATCATTTAAGGCACAGCCAAAGCAAAATTTAGTATTTCTCCCTAAGTAACAATGATGTACTAAAACATGTTCCTGTAACCCTGAAAAGATGGCTTTATTGATTCTATACTTCACTGGTGAGCTTCTCTGCCTTTCCAGTCCCCTCTTGCTTGTTGCTTGTTTTCCAATATGTACACTTATTTTCTGAGGGAAATTGCTTCTAAACCTTACCTCTGCTTGGTGTAAAGTAGAAAGAGAAGCAAATTTTTAAAAATAATGCAAGGATTCTTTTTCCTCAGAAACTAAAATAGCTATGCAAGTCTACTACAATTAAACTATCACTACAAGGATCTGACCCATCACACAAATAGGTGAAGCTGCACACAGAAGTAACACTGGTTAATCAGATAGATTACACTGTTGAGTAGGATTTGCATGTATAATTATTTGCAACATTTGGGCCCTGCAAATGCATTTAAGAAACAAAGATATTTTCGTTTTGTAAAAAGTCCCTAGGATTTTAGGTAATCTCCCCAGATACTTAAACAAAGATGGGCGTCAACCCAATTAAACTGAAAAATATCTTTGCTTGTCTGTATGTAAGTGAGGCTGAAATGAAAGCACACTTGAACACATTCAAGCATGGTGGGAAGAGGATTTGCAGCATTTCTGTTGTTTTAAATAGCAGTTCTCTGACAGTTTATCCTGTCATTGATCTGACTTTTAAAGATTAAATAGGAATAATTCTTGGCACTAGTATCTTTGCTTTTACTAAGAGCTGTATAAACATTAATTAATCCTCAGGCTTAAGCCTTCAGAAACAAAAAGTTCACCATGCTTTTTCAAGCAAATCTGACTAGGAAACTCACAAGTATATGATTTATTTATTAAAATAGCTTGAGCAATTTCTGATTATAAATAGAGCCATTTCCAAACAGTGCGTCTTAGATAACATCATAAACATATTTTAAGGTTTGTAATAGTTAAGACTATCAAAAGACATTGCACAGTTATACTGACATCAGTTTCCAACAGCTGTCATAACAAGAGTAGATCTATCTCACAGTTGACTGGGGGAACTGTGTTAGCATTTGAGATATGGAGATAACAACTTCCTATTGCTGTACAATTTCTGCTTCCACATCAGATATGTCACGCAACTTAGTCTTATCAAAGGGGTCAGCTGAAACTGCTTTCCAAGTATTTCTTTTTTGCTTCATCTGTTGTAGTGCGAATCTCTGTACTAGTTCCTCTAACAATTCACTTCTTCAATTTCCTGAGAAGCATCATGATTTAAAACAAAATAAACACTGCAATTTTCAACATTTTTCAACGATGAATGGAACTAACTCATCCATTTTACATTCAGAGGAAAGATTTTACATGCTACAACAAGGACTTAAACGTTTAAGTTCCAGAGTTACAGATAACACGTTGCTCTTAGTTCATTAGCATAGTAACCCACTGTCTGATGAAAGTCTTAATGTTTCTTTATATGGTAATGCTCAGTGTTTAGTCAACACTTCAAGAACTCTGGGATATTTTAATACCTTTGTCTAACTATACTACTTTAAAACAAGTATCTGAAATGCACATTATGGTTCTACTAAGAAAAACTCACGCAATAGTTTCACTGGTGGCTCCAGAAAACATTCAACATACAAAAGATAGTCTGTAAATAGTGAGAGTGTGCACAATGCTCAGTGCTGTGCAGCAGCTGCTATTCACAACAGATGCGCTGCTGCTGCGCCGCAGTATGCCATTCCTCACTGAAATTCCAGCCTCTTGCAGAGCTCCTCCTGGCAAGAGTCCTGAAGCAAAACTCTTCTTTGAAGGCCCTTTAGAAGATAATTACATGAAAACCCCTGTACATTCTGAGTTGTTTGGGTTTTATAATTGAAAACAACTAGTGTTGCAGCAATCATTTCTCTCTTTGCATACAACTTGCTGGATTTCAACAAGCACTCCTTGTTTTTAGAGAAGCCCATGTGGCTGTTGATCTTCAAAATTTTATCTGTAAGGAGCTCCAAAAATTCTGTTTATTTGAAAATGCTTTACCACCAAGTAAAGGCATTTTTTCATTTTTTCAGAGCCTGACTCAGTTCCTTGTGTGTCCACACAATTGTCTAGACTTTAAGTGGATCATTAACCTTTTTATTACAAGTAAAACTAATGACCTGAAATCCCTGCTGCAGCAGTTCTTTTACCAAGGTCTCCAGGATTGGTTTCACCAATGTTGGAGCATCACTTACTTCAGGCAAGCTCCTAATTTGTGTCACAGTAAGTAGCAGTTACACCCAATCCAGCGACTCTGAACAATTTACTATCCGTGAAGGGCTGGATTTCTCCATTTCTCCATGGATATTGGCATTTGGTATTGACACTGTGCTTACAGCTGGGTAACTTTTTACCTGCAGAATGGATAAAATATTTCAGGCTCTGAGCCAGCAGGAAAAAAAAGCTGCTCAAGTACTTTGGAAAGGAGGGCTTGCAGAAAGAAGAGTCTGCAGAAAGGAGAATTTGCAGTGTGTTGTCAGAAAGCCTCTGTCATGCTTTTTGGGCGGGAGAGGTGGAAAGGGCTTTGCGGAGTTACAAGGACTCATTCTACACTCACCTGAACAGTGGCCAAGGGCCAGTCCCTTTGGAACAGCCCAGCAGCCATAAGCCTGAGCTCCCTCTGAGGGGGATCAGCAATGCCAAGGCTGCAGCCTCCAAAGCCCGGGCAGCGCCTGGAGGCAGGGGTGGGCACAGGGGTGCTCCGCTATCCTGTCCTGCTGGTGGGATCAAAGGGACACCAGCGCATCACTTGCGATTCGCCCTGGCTTCGCACCGCTGGCGCGAGGCACACACCCCCGCTCACGCCCTTCCACGCTCAGTCACACAGCGCCATCCGTCCGTCCGTCCGTCCGTCCGTCCGTCCGTCCATCCATCCACCCGTCCATCCACCCACCCACTCATCCATCCATCCATCCATCCATCCGTCCGTCCGTCCGTCCGTCCGGGCCCGCGGCACGCGTGCGGGGTGCGGTCCATTGGCTGCCCGCGCTCAGCTGACGGGCCCGGGGCGGGGCGGGCGCGGCGCGCGTTGCCGGGNCTCCGCCGCTCCCAGCCGCCCCCGTGCCCCGCGGCGCCCCGCGGAGGGTACGCGCGGCACGGCGCGGCCGCGGAGCCGCCGCTGCTGCGGGTGGGTTCTGCTGGTCTCGGCAGCCCCGGGGTGGCTGCTCCACGCCCCGGAGTGCGGCGAACAAAAAGCCCTTCAAAGCTGCGCTTTCATGTTCGCAAGCGCTCCTCGTGTCTGCTGCGTAGATAACCTGCTGTTTGCTTCGAACAGTTTTAGAGCTGGACTTGAAGGAATAGGAGCTCCTAACTTTCTCTTTGGGCTGGTAAGAGGTTGAAAAGCCCCAACTACAGTTCGGTTTATTGAAAAGCTTTTGATTGTTTGACTTCCTTCCCTGATGGCTGTCCCCATTAAGCTGACCTTGGACCTAAAGCTTTACCTGATGTTCGTGAAAAATCGGGATACTAAATACTTATTTACCACCTTTATATTTACAACTACTTTAGATGGATGCTTTTATCAAGTTCATAAAGTGGTCCAGTTGCATTTGAGTGAGCGGCAAATTGATTCGATCTGTAGGTGGGTTTCTTAACTACTGCATAATCTCTTTCAAGCACAACCTTCACCATCAGGTGTAAAGCAAGTTACTTAGGTATGTTACCTGGGAGCTTGTTACCATAGGAGGAAAGGGTGGGGGGTTTTGGGTGGGGGTTTTTTGTTGTTGTTTTTGGTTGGTTTATTGGTTTTGTTGGGGTTTTTAGACCTAGAAGTAAGCTTCTTTATTAGTTAGTTTAGTAGTAAGATGCTTAAAATGTCAGTTAAGGAGGCAATAAATTACTTTTTCTCACTTTCCACAACTTGAAATCCTAATAGTGGTGTGAATGAAAGTAACTCATGTCTGTGGTTTTTAAGACATTGCATGCCATCCAAAACTGCTCAAGGCTGGCTAGATAAATGCAGCATATTGGCATTGCACCATTGCAGTAGCTACTGTATTAACCAGCCCAATGCTTTATAGTTCATGATCCCTAAAAATTACTTTGAATAAGAACTATTAGTATATTTTGGTGTAAATGAAGTATGAATATAATACTGGCATTCTCAATGTATTACTTACTCACATATCTGAGTACAAAAGTACAAGTACATCTTGACACTGAGCTTTCATCTAGCAAACCAGTGTCTCCTAGAACCTGAGATGGGTGAGATGTATTAAACAGAAGGAGCAACGTTTTTTTTTACCACAGTTTTGATGTTGTATGGGTAGGCTCATCAACTTTGGTGAGAGTGGGAGTTCTTGTGTGAATCACAGGCTCTGATCCTCTGAAAAGCTTTGTTTATGTGTAGGAAAAATGTTGCCACAAAAATGTCACCACATTGCACCTTTGTTACAATATTTCACTCTAATATCTAATAATGATAAGCTGGATATATTGAAGAACACAAGTGATAAACTGCTTTATTGCCATTATTCCTGTAAAGACAAGTACTTCAGTTAACGTAACTTGAAGCATGTGGTACTCAGAAAGAGCACAAATATTTCCTGGCTGTGTGTAAATCTTCTTCTCATCTCCCTCAGCCTCTAAAATACATCTAAGTGTTTTTAATCACCAGCAAGGTTCTAACTTTAATCTGCTACCTTTGTCTTTACAAAATTAGAAATAAATCCTTAGCTGTCTAATGTTGTATGATTTCATGTAAGGCAGGTTCTGTAAAATACAGATCTATTCAACGTGATATTTAATGTGATGAATGCACCCTAGCTGACAGTATGGAGTTTTGTTCCCCACATTTCTCAGAAAAGCTGGAGCAAATGTGGTCAGACAAGACCTCGTTTACTTCACAAAGGGGAAGAGCACTAGGGTTGTGGGCAGGGTGTAAAGGGAAGGTGTTCTAGACCTGAGAGACAGAATAACAATGTGCAGCTCTGTAGTGGAAGTTCTTGTCCCTAACTTGCTCCTTTTCTTTGTCTTTGTCATTGCAGCAGCGTAAGTGCTTTCCCTTCTCTTGTTTCTTGCCCGTGGGGCACTGACTCTGCTAAAGCCATCTGCCACTCCTTGTTTTATTGCATGCAGTTGACAGCTGCGGGTGGGAAGTAGGTGGTTAGAAAGAAGCTGAGACCCTATTTGTTGGATACCAGAGACCTCTGTTGGCAAGATAAGAGGATCATATTTTCATCCCTCTTTCTTACGCAGAACTTCTCAGAGTACTCTTCCAGTGTTATAGAGTGCGTGAAAAGTGGTCATCTAGTAAAAATACCAAATCAAAAATGGGAAACTTCTAAGACCTGGTTGTGAATTAACTGGGAATTCACAACTTCAAGTTAAGTGGATGTGAAGTTGGGACTCTTAACCCTTTTTAAAGTTTCCCTTAGAAGATGGATGATGTTGACTTCAAAGTTTTGATGCTTATATGTCTTAGAAACCTGCTAGTCAGCCATAATTTAGTCACGCTGCTTTTATTCTTGAGGTGGTGTGTCTTACATGGTGAAATTTTAAGTTTTTTGGAGAGAATGAAGAAATATTTTCTGACACAGACTTTGAAATAAAATGATGACTACTATTCAGGCAAGCTGGTAAATATAGGAGCAAATTTTAGAGGACAATGGATTCTAGAACCCTGGAAGGCTGGAAGTTTTTACTTCCACAATACCTTTGTTACATGTTTCTGATTTATTGTTTGATATTTCCCTCTTTATGCATATGCATAGAAGGCCCCAAATGACCTTAAAATTATGCAACCACATTTCCTAATGCAAGTTCTCTATCCTGAGTTCAGTACATTACTGGTGATGATTGCTTTTCCGTGAGTATTTTAGGCAAGCATATTACTGTTAACCTAATAAGATGTATTTGGAATGATTTAGTGACCTCAAAAAACTCTGTCCACAGTTTTCTTTCTTCTAATGAAATTGAGTATAACTGAAATCAGCATTTTAAATATCAGTATCTGGACAAGAGCAAATAATCTTTAAAGGTATGGAACCTCTGTTTACTCACACATGTTTTAGGGGCAAAACACTTCTAATAACTTCTTACTTGAAAGCTGGAAATGAATGGCTGGTGTCCAACAGACATCCGTATAATGCCACTTGATATCATGAGAGGAGAAATTTGCCTAATGGCAACCTATTATTTAAGTGCTGCAGTCTCTGCTTTTTAAGCAAGACTTTTGACCAAACTGGAGATTGAAACAGGAAACACGCAGCTGACACAATTCTCTCTCCTTTGGGACTTGTGTTCAATACAGCGAGTTATTAATGTGCCCTAACCATTAAGGTGCCCTTCAATTATTTTTATCAAAATGTTGTCATGAAAGAAACTTTCTGTTTTATTTGTGCTCTTAACAATGGTTATTTCTTGTACACTGGCTCATTTCTTTCTCACATGTTAGTCAGTATTCAATCTTTGGTGTTGTTTTGGTAGGAGTGGTGACAATGGGCACAATGATGGCGTGATAGAGTACCACAGGCATTCATACACGTCTGCTGAAATTATTTGAATGTGTTTTGGTGCTGCTAAAGTGCACTGGTACTGCTGAAGTTTGAGGTCCATGGACCTGCAAGCTTCTTTTGGTTTTTTTGTTGATTACAGAAGACATATTATATAGGAGATATCTCATATCCTAGATCTAAAGCTAGCTGTAAGATCTCATGAAACTTGTAATGATCAGTCAAAAAACTGAAGCTTAGTTAGGTGTAGAGATAAGTTGGAGAAGTCCTTGATAGTTTGATGTCAGTTATGAAACACTGATTTTGAAAATTTACTCTGGGTTATGGAACTCCTGGTGCCTGGACTTGGTGAGACTGTTATAAAGGCAGTAGATTTTCTTTTAAATAGAGAATATTTCACAGCTGCAATGAAATTTCACACCTAAGTGAACAAAATGTATTTTGGCACAGGATGCTTTGCCATGTGCTTTTTATGTTCTAACAGTCTTTGAGGTACGTGCTGTAAGAAGATCATCTTAAAACAGGGCAATTCCAAAACCAAAATACAAGATGTCAGCATGACCAGCAAGATTTTTAATGCAGCTTTTTGTTCTGTATGGCTTTCTGTTAAGGACTGGCATTTGATCTTTATTTCAGTTGTGACTCCAGAATTTTAAAACATGAAAATATATAATTAGCTTTGTTTCAATATTGATTTTGATAAGTTAAAAATGATATATAAAATTATATATAAAAAATATACCATTTTTAAATAATATTAAATCTTCAAGTTATTGCATATTGGAGAAAAGGTATAGGGTTAATATACCTGAATTATATTAAGCTAGTATAGTTTTATTGCAAATAACTAGTGTGCAGGGCAGTTAATTGAGCTGTTCTTTATTTTCTTTATTTTCTTTATTTTTTCATGCTTCAGGTGACTTGTGCAGAAGAAATAGACTTCTTAGATTATGTTACAGCTCCATATTTTAGATCATTAGGCTTAGTACAGCTCACTGGTGTTGTTTGTATTGAAAACTTTACGTGAAACTTGACACAAAAATACACAATTATTACGCTCTTCAGTTTATTTTTGATATGTTACACATCTATTTTCAGAAGCAAAAGTAAATATTGAAATTTAAAATAAAACTTACTTTTAACCTTAGAAAGAATCCTGGTTTTGAAGTTTTGGTAGTATTATATAGATGGTCATAATTACATTGGAACTGTACTATTCTTTACCTATTTTTTAATTATCTAGGAATATATATATATGAGTTGGACTAATCACTTGACATTCAAATCTAAGAAACTCTGTTATATTTACAACTTTATTTCACTTGCACACTTCTGTAAAGTTTTAACTCCTATAGCAATTAAGAAAGCACATGAAGTATTTATTTTTTCCACTAAACCATATTATATGAAATCAAAAAGATAATGGGGATTTTTCTCCCAAATCCTAGTAATTTCAGCCTGATGCTTTGAATCAATATTTAATCCGTTTATTTCATTTAACTCTTAGACTTTTAGCTTTACTGTCTTGTTTTCTCTGAATCAAGAGAAGTCAAGCTTGTTTTACAGGACTGCTTTTCTGTAATGCAGTGTAGAATTATTTATTGTATTACTATTCTTAGTTAGTTTTTGATGTCTTCATAACTTTATCAGTCTTAAATTTCTGTAGCATTCCAAACAAAATGAACAGCAAAATTGAACAGGATGAAAATGAAGACTTTCTTGATATTTTTTTCAAGGTTACTGGGGTGCAAAGTCTCACAATTTGTCTCTTATCTAATCTGGTTTTACTTAGCAAATATTCAGTTACATTTTGGCCAGAAGATATAATGTATGATGTGTGTATTTACCCATTTTGTGTCTTTCAAAAAACAGATGAGAAATGTTTCTTGAAATTTCTGAGTTCCCTTAACAGTATTTTTACTGTCTGTGTTCACTGTTTGCTCTTTGCTATTACTAGAAATAGTTTTGGTTTTACATACCTATTTTTTTCAGCTTTAGAATTGTCAGCTTCTCATGACTTAAAAACTTTTAAAATCTGTTGACTCACCTTTTTCATATTTCTAGTTGTTCTACAGTACTTTTTACATGAAGTTGTGTTTTGATCATGTAGAATTATTTCTCAGATTTTTCCATTTAATGTTTCTTGCCTTTTTTTTTTCTCAGACTTAAAAAAACCCCTATGTCAAATACGACATCTATATGTATTCGTATTCCTTGAGAGTATGTCTTCTTTTTTACCCGTGTTGATGTGCATATAATCTGATAATTGTCATTGGCCCATAGACCATTACCATCACTAAGTGAGAAATAACCATGAAAATGTCATCTTGGCTTTCCTGTGGAGTGCTGTCTGACACATCTCTGCCTTCTCTGTTCTTTCTAGTAGACTTTTGCTCTTTTTACACTTCAAAATACAGCTTATTTTAAAAAATATCAGTAGTGATACTGAAGTACACTTTCTTCTTATTGATTAGAATTCATTAACTAGGGTATTCATGCAGTAAAATGTGAAATTGTGTGTTAATTATAGTTTATTTTTGTTCTGGTTGTATGTTTTTGAAAGCATAATATGCTTGCAGTAGTTCCATGTTGTAAAGCATTTTGCAACTGTTCTTAATGTTTTTCTCTGCTGTTTTCCTTTTGTTTTGGGTTCCATCCTTTCATTTGTCAGTCTCTACTCTTAAATGATAAAAACTACGTGGCGTATTTGAAGAAATTTATTTTTGTCTGTTGATCACATAGTTTGGTGTTTAATGAGCAGGAAAGATATGTTAGGGATATTAGATTAATAAATGTTGATGTTCTCTAATCTAGACTGATAGCCATCTCTTCTTTTGAGATATAAGACTATAGGAACTTTTTTGTTTATTGTCTTGTCTTCAAAAGGCATATGATTTTTAAAGTATATGTATGTTGTTTAGCAGCTTCCAGGAATCCATCTGAAAATGTTAATGGCATTGACAGATTTGTATTTTGACGTGCCAAGTGACATGGCGTACGATGGACGTGTGACTTCTGTAATTTAAACAATGTAGATATAACTAGGTTTTTCTTTTTTTTTCTTTTTATATTTTTCTAGGGAGAAAGGTTTAATCACAAGAAATGGATGCTAAAGGATTACAAGGAAATGATAAATTGAAGGTGCTCATCATTTTACTAGCATATTTGGTAAGTTAAACATTAATATTTTTCCCCCATGTTGGGAAAATTGTATTGAACACAGAAACTGTGTCTTTTGTTTATTTACACATTACTGCTAGCAATAAAAGTCTTCAGATGCTGCACGCACACAGTTGCATACACATTTTATTGATTTGAATATAAACTTGGTCCACTGATTCATGTAACTTCTGGCTGCTCCTCGCACACAGTTACAAAATTTTACCTTGTGAGCCTCTTCATGGACAAAGGAGTGGACTAGGACAGAAAATACAGGTGAATAAAGTGCTGTGGAGGTGATTCTGCTTCACTTCAGAGAGGTGGCTGTCTCTTACTGCAGTGTGCTGTATACACAGTTCAGGTGTTTGGAGTATTCAGTTTATGGACAGAATGTAGCATAGCCCACAATTACATTGCCTGCTCTGTGTACTGAACTCTGGCTTGCTGTAGAACTAAGGGTAATTAATAATTCAGAAAGTTATTTCTAAGATCTAAACATGGGTTTATTTCTCAGATTTAATGTATCTTGATGAATTTACCTTTCTTTTGGTTTTGTTGTTGGTTTGGTTTTTTTAGCTAACTAGGGTAATTTGTGAGACTGGAGACTGCAGAGAGCAAGAATTTAGGGACCAGACTGGAAACTGTATCCTCTGCAAACAATGTGGACCTGGAATGGAACTCTCAAAGGTAAGGAAATCATGCTTTCCTGAATTTACTTTATTTCTGATAAGTGCATTTATGTATATGGTCTAAAATCATGGATATCTGTACTTACGTGAAAATATTTACTGTTTTGGCATTTCAGCCTTTTGCAGTTTTTCAAGAACCATGTTATCTGTTTCACTTTATATAAAATGCTCAGTTCAGAAAATGATGATGCCATTTATAAAGTAGTAGTACCACATAAATCTGGATATGAGCACTCAATTATTTTTAAAGGCGAGTTAGTGGTACAAAGGAGGGAAGAAGCTGCAAAGGGGAAAAAAACTACAAGGAGTTAAGACTGAATAACCTTACTCTGTAGAAGAGAATGTGAAAAATTAATTTCAAACTAGTGATCGGTACAGACTGCTGACATGGAGGGGCTTAATTTTTACAGTGCTGACATTCACAATCAGTTCTGGATTTTAGGTGACAAAGTTTAAATATTTTATATATGACTTCTTGTTTTAACAGAATGGTTTATAAAAATATCATAAGTACATAAATACAGAATTAGATTCATATGATTCCTTAGTACAGGAGGGAGATAGGTGATTGTTCTGTTTTTGCTAGGTCAGTGGTTGGAGCACTTTAGGAAGCCATATTCAAGTCAGGCTCAATTTCTTTGTTTTACGATTCATTAAAAATGCTATAAACCTAATTCATGTGTAAAGTAACTGAAAAGGTTGAGGCCAGAAAAATACATTATAATATTTAGAAAGCACATAAGAAGTTCTTGTTAATATCGTGGAGAAGGAAATACTACTGTGAATCTTATGTAATTGTATTTTGCTTTTATAACAATTGCATCTCTTCCAAAAGAAAATCACCATAAAAGTTTTTGAATTAGTAGGTTTTTAGGACAGTGGAAATGAATCAACAGAGATGAATGCTGGCTGTGATTATGGGCTGGGATTCAGTAGAACTAGAAAGTTCACTTGGCAAAATTTTCAGCAAAATTCCAAGTTTGAATGCAAGTCACAAGGGGATCTTAATTGTTCAGCTCAGAGAAAGTCGGTGCTGTGCATGAGCAGGGATAGAGAACAATGAAGGACAACATAGCTGAAAGGAGAAGGAGGGAGGGATAAGTTGGGATTCGCTAGCTCCGTTCCTGGAGGTGAAAGAGACGACAGAATGAGTTGCGTGTCTTGGGAGACTGGATGTCTTGAAGGGAGCAAGTGTGTCCTGCCAGAGGCGTGAGGATGGTAAGGCAAAAGAGAGTGCAGGGTGGTGTCAGGAAGGGTGAGTAGACCTATCAAGACTCCTGCATGTGTAAAACTCTTTCTTCAGTGTCCAGCTCTAAACCCACCTGTTGCCCACTGTTGGAGTGTGAAGCTGTGACCCTGACACAGCTGTGCAGTCAGATCCATACCTGAGAGGTGGGGCCATAAAGAGCCTGCCCTTTGCATACAGAAGGCAAACTCTGTCTTGTACGTCTTCTGACAGTGTAGAAAGGATGGTGAAGGTGGAATTTAGGGTGTTTAGGGGAATTTGAAAAGCTTCTTTTGAAAAATTTTGGCATGAGCCGTTATTTAGTTTGGTGCAGATGTGTGTTCAAACTACAGGGGGAAAAAGAAGCTTTCAGTTTATGGCTTTGTAGTTCCTACTATGTTCAGCTCTGAAAAAAAAGCACAAGTTAAGTATTGTGGCTTGTGTGTGATTTGAAGGGATTTACTGAAACCGAGTGACACATCTTCTCCATCTCTTGACCCCCTGTGGTGAGTGTTCAGTGTGTTAACAGGGATATTTAGTTTCACACTTTAGTGGGAATCACTTTGTATGTTGGGCAGTGTTAGTTAAGGTTTAGTCATACAAACAATGCTGTTGAAGCAGAGATTTGGACGTGACTTACGACGTGGATGTGGTTTTGTTTGGATTTTTTCAGATTGGCCTTAAATTTGAGAACTCAAAGGTTCTAGGGGGTGTTTTAATTTATAAAGGCACTTGTAAATATGGCACTTTATAACAGTGGGCCAGTACTACATGCATTTATATAGTCAGATAATATACTTATCTAGTTGGCAAATAAAACTCAAAAGCATAAAAACTAAGGCCCTCAGTAATTATACTCAATTTAATAAAGAAACACTAAACTAAAACAGCAAGGTTATAGTTTGCAATAGTACACTATTCAAGTCATGGTTTTCCTTCAGCTGTTTTTGTTTATAGTCTGATGGTCCTGATTCTTAGGACTAGTTTGATGTTTTTGAAAATATGAATGCTTGATTAATTTCACTATGTAAGCAGTTTCTTCTCACAGACAGTAATAGACTTTCAAAAATATTTTTCTTCTATACTAGAAATGAAATAACAGATTTTGCTCAAACCTAAATGAGTGGAATCATTATTTCCTTCATAAATAGAGGTACAATTTTCTGTGAATCATAGTGAAGGATGTGATGCTGTGGCTGTAACTGAAATGTGGTTGAAAGTAGTCATGTAGAACTACAGCTTGAAGCAACAAATATGTTAAGTCAAAGGTCAGAATGCAAAAGGAAGAGCCGTTTAATGATACACTTGAAGTAATTTGCAGCCCAGGAGTTTTGTTTGCTTGTTTTTTTTACATACGAGGAAACAATGATATAATGATGCTATAGTTTAATAACAGTTTCTTAGCACTAAATAATGTGTCAGTTTTCCTATCAACTATTTAGTGCTCATGGATAAAACTAGATATACTGCTGGATGTGTGAGCATGATTGTGTGTCTAAGTATATAGTAAAATACAATGTTAGAGGTGAGGTTTTTGCTTCAGTTCCCCCTGAGTGTTTTAAGCAATTGACAGACAGATTTCTTTTTTATGTTTGTAACAAAACACATCAGCCTATATTGTTGAATACAAATGACCAGCTTTTCTCATCTTGTGTGTGAGACATCACTTCATCTCAGTTACAATCTAAATATGTAGTTTTCTTTCTTGTCATGACTGACTTTACAAAAATACAGAGCAAAAACCCACCTGTACAGAGTGCATATGTGTGTGTGTGTGTGTGTATATGTACTTATTTTTACGACTATTATTTACCATTTCTGTTAGATATATATGTATCTTTGTTGCTATACTGTATGAGCATTTCACCTTTCTAAATCAGGGAAATGCTGTTTCCTTTTCTCAATTTATACATGAGACACTAAAGTAAATCAACTTGCCCATGGTAATGCAGGAATTTTTTGGTGGAACAGAGTAGACAGAGGCCATAGAGTGGAACAGAAGCTTTCTCTTCACAAGGCACCACATGGACAAGACAAAGGGAGATGGGCACAAAGTGTACCAGGAGAAGTTCTTTCTTACAGTGAGAGCATTCATTGAAAAAACCTCCCTGGAGTCCCCATCACTGGGAGCTTTTAGGATGCAACTGGACAGGGTGCTAGAGCATCTCAGTTAGATCAGCTCAGGTCCCTGACCCATGAAAATTTGAATCAGATGTTCTTTCAAGGTTCCTTCTAACCTGGCTGTTCTGTGATTCCATGGTGAGTGTTTTAATTTTGGTTGCAAACCAGTGCTCAATCTATTGGATTGACCTTCCTGTCTGTGTAGGTAAGCAATTTCAGACACCCTTGATAGCATGAAACAGAACAAAACCAGCAAAACCCCCAGCCTTATTTCATGTAACTAATTCTGAATCTAGACTATTCCTTTCAGCTTTTACTGTCACAATTTAGTGGGGCTCTCTTTTTCAAAAATGTTTTTAAAGTAACTTTTTCTTCCTTGATGTAAGAAAGAAATAATACATCCTCAGCTTTTCCTTTCTGATTGCCTATCTACTGTTCTGACAACAGTGCTGTGATGTTACATTGGCTCAGAACTAAAATCCATTGATCACTTATGTTAATTGTATTTTTTATTAAGTACTTTTAACATAGTACCATCAGAAGAAAGGAAGCTTTGTTATTGTATCAATAGAATTGATGGGGAAGAGAGTGAAAACTTCTTCCCATGTTTGTTTGCTTCCATTTGTTAATTTAAAAAAAAATCTCTGTATAGCCTTTTCTTCTCTTAAACATGTGTCTTTGGTAATGTTTGTGAAGCCTTTGAATCACTGAATAAGCTTAGTTTTCAGTGTGCGCAGTCTTTGTTTCAGGTTGGTTTTTTTTTGTTTGGGGGTTTTTAGGGTTTTGGTTTTTTTCTTTTTTTGTTAAGCAGTGCTTTCTTCTGGGGTGGGAGACTGATATGGTTGTGCTGATTCAGAAGGAAGTGTTTGCTTCATGTGGCTCAGCATTATTTAACTTCTCGTTCATTTAGTAGACAGCAAAGTGTCAAGTAGTTAAGCACAAATCATTTAGTATCTTTCCACCATCATTTTCTTTAAGTTCTATAACTCTATAGCTTCCATGCCTTGCCTTTTTTAGATTTATATGTGTAAAGCAATCCATATCTCAGCCTCATCAAACTTACATTGCAACTCAGAATTTAAGCTGCAATCCTAGATTGTTTTGTCAACAGATCACATCTGAGGTTGTAGTTCAGAAACATTGAAAGGACAGATTTGGCAATAGTAAGTTCTTTACACAGTGCCCTGCCTGTGCACTTAGGCTGACACAGTAGATTTTTAGGGTGCACTATGGAACAGGTCACTGAACTGATCACTTCTAGCCTGGATCAGTCCCATGATCAGATTTACAGCTCAGCCTCGTTGTCAGCTGAGCTGTTACACTGCGGACAGTGTATGACAAGGAAGGAATAAAAACCAAGAGGTGAGAGGGGGAGTGCCTGAAGCCAGCATTGCCATCAAGTAAGCCGTGATAAATGCTGTCACCCAGAGACAGCTGCTGTACAGAGACCTGGTGGGACGGGGGCAGCTTGATGGTTGCCAAGGTGGGGCTGTGTATCACAGCTTGCTCTTGTACCAGATATGTGATGAAGAAAGAGGAGACATGCATGTTGTCTCAGGAAAAGGAACTGTGAATTAAACAGGCAGGTCCTGTTTGAAGCTACTCCTGAATGTGGCAGTCCTCACCCAGAACATCCAGGTGCTGTGCTACGACTGACATGTTGTCACAGTGAAGCCACCAAGAGCAGCTGCTGCCAGGTTCAGCAGTCACTCTTAACTTTTCAAAGCAAGAGAGCTGCTTGTGAGGAAGCCTGCCAGATCCCAGCTCAGGAGAGGCCAACATGTGTTTCTGGAATCTGGAGCAGCTCCATGCAGGCATGTCAAATCATCTTCACTGAGAATGAAACTTTTCTGACCCTAACTGTACTTTGATGCAGCAACTAAGTCTGATGTTTGCAGCACTCTGATGCAGCCTGTTCTGCTTAGAGACTTCTGCTGATAGATCCAGCTCATTACTGGATTCTAGATGAGGCTGACCCATAGCCTGAGGTACTTTAGGAAGCTAAAACTGTGTGCTATTTAACAAGGCCATGTACTCAAACGTATTAGGAAAAACTTCATTTCCCTGCACCAGTGTAGTGCCGCAACCTGTTACATGACCCGACACCAATTAAATGTGTCTTAATGCCTGGAAGACTTTTTCTTGAGAATACCCAAGTATTCTTGTAATCATCATGGCATTAAGTGGAACTGCTCTGGCTATGTTGTCTAGGGACTTACATAGGTTGTGGGTAATCAGTGGAACTAGAAACAAATTCTAAAATGTACTTGCAGATTATGATCATAATGATGCCTGAAAGCATTTTTTTAATGAAATTTGAGGTTATTTTAATTGAAATAATGTTTAAAGTCTAATTTACTATTCATTTACTGTCTGTGTTGGATTCAACTTTTAGAGAAAAACCATACCACTTAACTCCAGTACCCTTTATAATCTTCTACGCTTATGGTTGTTCTGTCTGGATCAGTGTTTGGGTAGTACATGGGGAAAGAAAATTTTAACAGTGGCCTGGTAGTACTTGAAAAGGTGTCTGCATTATTCCATGATTTTAATATTTTTAGCTAGAAACAAAATTGAGTTTGGTTAACTAGTTTGCTACAGATTCCCAGGCAGCCATGACCTGTCACCCCACCTGATCCCTTAGTGAAACCCTTCTGCACAGAGTTGTTCTGGGGATACATATGTTAAAGGTAAAGAGATGGCACGCTACTGTGATAGTGAAAGCTGTATAGATATCAAGATAATTGAGATGCATTTGAATTTTGAAGATTTTTTTTTTAAATTAACTTTAATCGGTTTTCTAAAGAAGTGATTCAGTTTTTATGGCTCGTACTGTGTATCATTTGAGAGAGAAAATTTTCATTAATTGAAAAGGGAAAGTGGAAAGGGAGGAGTGTGTTGAGTGTTCTTCACAGAAATCTTCGCAACAGCAAAAATAATAATAAAGACGGCATATATTTGTGCTGGGGTTTTTTCTGGCACAAAAATAAAAAATGTTTTTTTGAAATCTAGCTAATTGATGTTACAAATTTTATTTCTCTTTTCTGCAGTTCTAAGGTCAACTACCATAGGAGATGAGCTCTCTTTTAAAGTTAAGAGTGGGAGGATAGGAAGGGTGAGGGGGAGTTGGGAGCTATTCAGATCTCATTGGCCGTGTAACTTGACAGCTTTGTAATAGAACACTCAGAAAACTGGTGCACATCAATTTTGCACATGTACTGATACAAGGTGAACAGTCAATTGTTGATATCTTTGCTGGACTGCTAAATTATAAAGTCCAAGATCTCTAAGGGTTTGAATCCATCATCTAAATCATATCCTTCAGTTTGGGGAATGTGGTTAATTATGGGTAGAGATCTGTTTGAAGTTCTGCCTGGTTTAAAAGCTTAAATATTTATTTGCACCTGCCCAGCAGTTAACTACCTCAAATATTATGTGAATGTAAAAAGCATATACATAAAGTTTTAGTTGTTATGAATTGGTATCTGCAGAATTCCTGGCAAGGACTTAGAAACCAAATTTGAAAAGATGGGAGACTGTAAATTCCTTGGGCAGAAGATTTCTTTGTATTGTATCCACCATTTTTATAGCTTTAAAGTAAACCATTCCATGATGCAAAGGGTCACTAGGATGTGTCCTTACATCCAGCTGTAGCAAAGCAGATCTGATCTAGAAACAATTTACTCAGCTTTGGTAGTTTGGGCCAGTGAATGAAAGCATTTAATTCTAACTTATATTTCCTGCTTGTTTTTTTGATCCAAAGCTTCAAAGGTAGTCTGGAAAGGAAAACTTACAATTAAGTTAATTCAAGCCTTATATTTGAAAGTTTGATAGGACTTGGGAGGGACTGATTCCAAGTGATTTATCAAAAGATCCAAATATACATGGTTTAACGGAGCTGTATGATATGTTCCATAACACTACTATTTGGATAAGCTAAATAGAAAGAGTAGGTATTTAGAAAGAATGTGTTAAAGATTAATGATACTCAATGAAAAAGTTTATTTAGGCTTAGGGAGAGCAAAATCTAACACAAGTTAGTCTAGTTCCAGTCCCTGGTGGTAATCATGTAGCTTTGTGTACAGTCTTACAATTACATAAATGAAATGGAGTGTAAAAATTGACACAGGAAGATACAGCTAGAACTGACATTGCTTTGGCATTGATTCCTAGTAGAAACTTGTCGATTTGAAATAAAATGGTATAAAATGTTCTACATCTGAAGTAAGTAAAAAAAAGAAAAGAAATATTTTTATCTCTTTTTGCCTACCAGCTTTAATAGGGTCCCAGTATATCACAGGAGGACCATGCTGTACAGTGCATGAAATTTTAGGATGTTTTCTGTTTTTAGTAACTGCAATGATTTGTCTGTCTGCTCCTTGATCTGAAAAATACTCAGTAGTAATAAACTACATTTCAATTAAAAGAAAGCAAAACAAAAACTTAAAATTATTTTTAAAGTTTGTTGATCTAGAGACAGAGGAAAAAGACTATTTGTAGTGTCTTTTTGTAGTTGCTTTCATAAACTGTTCATTTTCTGTGTATTGAGGGCTTGCTCTTGAGAGGAGAGTAAAGGTTATTCTTAAAGTGAAAGAAAATTAAAAATTCTTAGAATGTCCTGTAAAATGCATCAGCGGTTGTTTATTGTTACTTTATCATTGCAGGTTAGAGGCACTATAAAATGCATATTGGCCAGGTTCGTTACAGAGCTTGTCCCATAGATGCTTTCTCAGCACAAAGCCTTGGAGAATCCAAGTGTGTTGGATCTTGGAGAATCTGAGTGTGTTTCTAAAGCCTAAAAGCTTTTTTATTGCAGCAGATTTGTTTAGGTTGGCGACTTTGGAAAAAGTTGCTTATATGCATCAAACACATGTGTTGTGGTGGAAACTGGTGGAAACCTTCTCTGAAATTGCCCTAGTTGAAGATTTCATGCAGCTTTCCCACTGGGAAGATGCCCTGTTCTTCCACTGAAAATACAAACTGGAGAACAAGGTCCCCATATTGTGCCTTTCCTAATAAGTCCTTTCTGGCAATTTGTTGTATTCCTCTTGCTGTTTTGTGGTGTCACATCAAATCTAACTCCGAAGTACCGAACAAAATTGATAGGACATTTGGATGATAAGAGGGAATAGCAACTCCTAATAACCTGATAACTCCGAAGAAGTCAACTGATAGTTCTTGGTAATCAGTTCATAGGATTCACTCCCCAAGCTATTACATATAGTTTGGTGTTTATCTTTGCAGCTTGTCCATTGTATTAGGTGTCCTTTTGCAAGTGTGTGGACGTGCTGTCCTAAGAATTTTCTCCTTCTCACGAACTCTGTAGAAAAACAAAGATAAACTGGGACATTTTTACTCTCTTTCTAATCTTATGTTTTGCTAATTGGAGCTGTAAGGCTTCAGCCAATCCCCCTGAGGGGTGGGATGACACTGTCCAATCACTATTATGTATATATCTCTCTATAAAAAGTTAGAATCAAAATAAAGTCTGTCACAATTCTGCTTTCTACGGCTTAATATAAGTTCTGCTCTCCTTACTGCCGCTCACAGCGACACAAGTGGATGGAAATAATGCCTTTAAACTGCTAAATTTGGCAGACATAACCAACCATAACAGTATTGCTTGTATAGTAAAATATTGTGCCTCCCTGTGATCTGCAGATCTATTAAACTTTTCTGACAGTTTAGAAACTGTTAGAACTGTAGTGGATTGAGTTTTTGAAATTCTTAATGGCTAAGCAACATTTCATGCCTAGCTGATGGTCGTTAACCAGCTCTGGTTTATTTGGTAACAGAAGTCCTAAGCTTTTGAAGATCAGTGCACTCTCTTCAGCAATTAACTTTGTTCACCTTAGCAATGAACCTTAATATCAAAGTGCTTCTTTGCTGTTTTTGTAACTGAGTAAGTGCCTTTATACTTCACTTGTCCCAGTTTCTTCGCTTTCACATGACTGACCTAATTAAAAAACAGACAGCTCAATAATTCTACCATAAGCTAGTAATAATGAAACTGTGGGAGTCCTTGAAGCCCTTTATCATTCAAATACACAGTGGTTTCATGAATAAAGTGGATGACTAAGTATTACTTATAGAAGTAAGGGAGATTATTAGCAGTGGAAGACACATTTGAACTTGCTGAAAGGATGGCTTTTGTCTCGAGAAAGACCTACTCTCAGTAATAATTACACTAGGTCTTCATTTTATCCCAGCATTCTCTCCTAGTTCACACTTTCACTGACTGAATAGCTTGCTATTGCTTGTTAATCCCTACAGGAATGCGGCTTTGGATATGGGGAGGATGCACAGTGCATGACATGCAGGCCAAACAGATTCAAGGAAGACTGGGGCTTTCAGAAGTGCAAGCCTTGTCTGGACTGTGCATTGGTTAACCGGTTTCAGAAGGCCAACTGTTCTGCCACCAGCAATGCACTATGTGGGGACTGTTTACCAGGGTAAGACTGTTTCTGAAGATGAGACTTGAACAAATTCTAACCTAATTTACATTAAAATTGCTTGTTCATGTTTTCTGGATAAATGTTGGTACCCTTTGTGTGTGTATGAACGTCCTATTTTCTAATCTTGGCCTTACTGTATTATCTGAGCACATAATTTCTGAATTGCAGTAATAATTATCTACAAAAATGGTTTGAAAATTACCTACTTGGTCTGTGAGAGTATTGTCTGTACAGCACCTGAGCAAAATACCTCAAACAGTGTTACTGCTGACTTAGTTCATTGTTATAAAGAATTAAACATTTGGAAACATACACAGCTACTTTCTCCAAAAATGATCACATTATTGGCTTGGGTTTTTTCCCCTCCTTAGGTCAATGCCCAATAATCCTCAGGCACATATATTCTTAGGTCAAAAGCAGTGGCTGTGGTTTACTGTCTGAAATTTCCTTCACCTTTCCTTTCTTCAAAATTCATAAAGCATTTATCCTGGCTGAGAATCATAAATTAATCTGAAAGAATTGTTTGCTGAAGCTGCTCTTATAAATCAAGAGCTGTGCTTAGTTTGTTGTCCTGTCACCCCAAACCTCTGTTGCTAATTTTCTCTGTTTGTAGTATTAAATCTTAAGATCTCTAAAAGGCTATTCTTTACATTGTTGCCAAGTGTCAATATTATAAACACCTGCCGTGAATTTGTAAAAAGACTTTTTTGTTGCTTTTTTGAACTGGTAATTCAACTGATAAGAGTAGTATATGAGAACTGATTTGCAATTGTAACAGCCTTTGTATTTTCAGAGTATCTATTTCAGACATGCTTAAATGTTCATACGTTTGTTTAGTATCTATATTTCAGCTGTTTCATTTCATTTATTTATTTATTTATTATTTTAAATACCAACTATCAAATACCTGAGCACTGTTGAAGCTCCTGCCATTATTCCATCTCAAGACAGAGGTGCAATCTCTTCATTTAAAAACACTTAGTAAAGCTTTGGTAACTAATCTTAGTTTAAGTCACTGTATAAGAAGTTGCAGCCCCAGGCATTATAGATGTTACTCACAACCACTTTCGATACTCCTTGTAGCCACGTGGTGAATTGATTTATGCTCTTATGGCATATTAATATATACGTATTGTAGGGCTTACTTGGCTGTCAGCAGGGAGAAGATTTTCTTCTCGTGTAAACAATATAAGCTGTATTTTGGAAGATGAGAAAGGAATCAAAAAGAAGCCACATTAAAACATGAATTAAGGGTAAAGCTAACCTGAAGGACCTGGGAATGCTTCTCAGTATTCTGGTCTAGAATGCATCCTATATGGGTGTGTTGAGTGTGTTTTAAAATGAGAGCTGTGTGTTCAGTATGTACTAAAATGAGAGCTGCTTCCACAACCTGAGTTTTCTGGCAGCAAAGCTGGAAACAGGAGGAGGGGGAGGGAGTCATGGCATGGCAAGGGTAGTCACGGGACATCTGTTCTGGGTGTTTTGGGTAACAGAACTGTAGAATGCCCCACCACTCTTACCTGTCCTTTGGTTTAGATACTGCCCAAGTGAATGGAGGATATAGCTAGCCTAACCCAATAGTTAATCTGATGTTTTGCCTCTCAGCTGTCTTATTTATTTCTGTTTTGTGTGGGTTTCCAACATGCCATTCTCTATTGTTCAGCTTCAAAACACTGCAGTGAGCATGTCAGCTAAAAACAAATATTAACACATTTAGTTCAGAGTAAGTGATCACAGTGACCCCTTCAGTCTTGCAGCCTATGGATCTGTTTCTGTTCACATTGTTAAAGCATGAGTTTCTTGGGCAGTTGGAAAGCTGTTTGCTTTAGCTGATGAAAGCTTCATACTTTAATGGCATTTTTAGTGTTAGGAATATAACATCAGTAGAGTTAGTACCTTTTATTTAATGTGCCACTACCACTACAGAAAGCAATTCATGTACTCATCTTGAACAGGCCACTGCTGCTTATTCTATCTTAGTACTAATGAATGGTTGAAAGACAGACAGACATCCTTGATTAGGAGCTGTAGGTAAGTTCTTTAGAGGATCTCATGTGTAAAAATTTGAAGTACAGCATTCTAAAGTTCTGGTTTTTGGTTTGGTGCTACTCTTGTTCCCTCATTAGGATTGTAGAGTTTTGCCAGTCACTGTAGTCAGTAAGCTCTTCAAACATAAGCTCAGTAATAAGGTTCTTGAAGGGAGTTTAAATAAAATGTCACTGATATCTGGCCTGTTATATATTTTTGACGGTGTTAATGACCTTGTAATATATAGATCAGTCACTTCACTTTTATTTTTTAGACGTGTAACTAAGCTTGCATAAGGTAAGTTCTTCATGCGTGTCATGTTTGCTGTGATCTGTGTGGAAAATGGGATATTGATTTCTGTCCGAAATCTCCAAAACTGTTTATTTCTTCTGTGAATATAAGATTATAGTGACCATGCATTTGGACTAACAGATCTAGAAGTTTTCCTCAGTTTATTTTAGATCTGTCTTGTGCTATTAATTAATATATACTGTACTTCTGTTTATTTTTTTCTTCTATTTCCTGATAGTTTGCATTGAGACACAGATTGACAAAATCTGCAATTACTGAAGATTTTGTTAAAACACCTGATTAATTTTGTGAGGAATAATAACTGGTTTTGATTAACTGTTTTTTTCACATTCTTTTGTCTTCTAGATTTTATAGGAAGACTAAACTTGGAGGCTTTCAGGACATGGAATGTGTTCCTTGTGGTGATCCTCCTCCTCCCTATGAGCCTCACTGTAAGTGCTGGTTTTGCTTTAGTGTTTTCTTTTAACTTTAAAGCCTGGCAAAAAAATGGCAGTTGCAGTTACAAACTCTTTTAAAAACTCATTTTCTTGTTAGTAAATTATTTTGTTCATGCATTTCAGCGGGTCCAGTACTGTCATTGACAAGCTCCTGCAAATAGCCAGTCCCTTGCAGATAAACATTCCTGTCACACCACATGGTCAGGGAGTCTTGACTCCACTTCTGATCTTGTCTTTTAATTTTTTTATTTCTGTGTTAATGCCAAAAGAAAGGCAATCTTCCTAGACCCTCTGCCAACTGTCAGCTAGGGTAGTATCTTTTCCTGACACCCAAAAAGGTATTCGTTGATACCTTTAAAAATAACTTTTGTACTAAGGTTACAGTGAGAAAGAACAATATAGATAAATAACTTTATAGTCCTGTATACTGTTAAAAGGAAATAAGTAATTGGTTTCTATATTTGTTTTTTGCCAATGAGAAAATTAGAATCTCTTCTAAAGGAGAGAGCCTCTTTCTTCTGCAGCAGAAGCCTTGTTACCACTTCTTCCAAGGCTGTTGATGGTCTACATCCCATCATGTTTTTAATTCAGTGAAAAGAGTGAACAATTCTTTTTGTTTACTGCTGTCTACTTTATAAAACGGAAAATACATGTGATTCAAGATAATTATGTGGAAAACCTTGGATTTACTTGTTTGTTTCTGTAACTGTGAAGTTATGTTTTAGGATTTTTTTCCCCTAGTTCAAACAGAAACATTTGTTTATAGAAAGAATAAATTGTCAGGTTCCTGAAATACTTTATGCTACTTTAATAAATACACACTGTTTCTTGTAAATATCCTTTTTTTTTAATTGTGTAAAATTAAAATAGAACCAAGAATATACTATTGTGCATGAAGCCCATACTTTTAAATAGTTTTATATTGTATTAACTTCAATGAAATAAGGATTCTTCAGCATTTCATATATTGCTTAGAGAGTCTTTTTTCAAATGAACCGAATTTTCTTCTTTTGTCTCCATTCTAGTTTTAGTGCCTTTTGAGTAATAAACTTATAAAACCGGATTTTTAAACATTTCCCACATTAATAAAAACTTTTACTTTTAAGGACTGCAACATTCAAAGCCAGTAAATCAGAGAATAAGTCAAATAAGTTATAATGTTTGCAGCAATAACTCATTCCCATGTATAACATAAGCCTGGAAAGTAAATTTTAAAATGTTCAACTATTTTTGTAGTCTAGACAACATCTTAAAAGTGTTTAGAAAGTATGTTCTTCATATCAAACACTGTCAGGTTTGATGCCAAGGATGAAATGCTGATCTTGACTTACTGAAGTAAATCACTCAAATTCAATGAGTTGCAGAAGTTATTTCTAGACAGAGTTTGAACACAAACAGGGCATTTCATATGTGCATGTATTTTATTTCCTTCAATTGGGCAAATTCAGTATCATCTCCTTCATCTGTTTTTATTCTCTTTTTATCCGCAAAAAAAAGCAAGTTAGTGAAATGTAAAGTGCAACAATGTTATTCTAATGGAGGATCTCTAACTCATAAATTCATTTTATGTGTTTTCTTCTCTTTTCTCTTTTGTTCCCTTCTAAGAAACTCTACTCTTCAAACATGAATTCTATTCTCTAGCATAATCGAAGACAGGGAAGAAGAAATTATCTCCCTTATCATTTGGCTTTGACTGTAATTAGTGATGTGCGTATTTCATCTTTTTCAAAGTCACAAATTATTATTTTGAAAAGGTGATGAAAGAACAGTTGCCAAGTCTTCTGAAATAACTCAGAATTGTTTAGTTTATGGTGATTTGGCATTTGTAATTGAGCCTCAGCTCAGATCCTAAATTGAACCATTAGGAAGCTATTACTCATTTTAAGTGGACAACAGGCAACCCCATGGAAAAGAGCATTTTTTCTGGCACAAGCTGCAGTGGTAAATCCAGATTAGAGTTGTTTTTGTTCCCTGCTCTCGTGGCTGGGACAACACCTTTGGCTAAATAACAGAAGTGGTAACAGCAAAGTTGTGAGAATTGGGGAGTGGAACTAGCTTTTACAGAAGCAATAATAAAAGGTTTGAAATCATTAAAATGTTAATTATTTGCATACTAACTGCCCATTAAAATCCTAAATAACAGAAATCCTACTGTGAAGTACACTTGCCGTATGTCTCCGTGGCTTTCAGAAGGCTTTTGTTCAGAACTTGTGTGTTGGTTCTTCAGGTTCTAACAGCAGCTGCCTCAGTTCTGGAGAGTGTATATGCCTTCCTCAAGCAGCCTAGGAAGTTTTTCCTACAATAGTAGCTAAAAGAACAGACGTACTTCTGAGTTTTACTTAGCATCAAATAGGAGGAAACTTAGGTCCAAGTCAAAAGCATGATTCTGTAAGGAAGCCTAAATAATGGTGTGTGGAAGCAAACATTTTCCACGTAATGCTGAAAATGTTAGTGGTCTATTTCAATAATGGATGTATTTTGGTAGTTAAGACTGCATTACTTGAAGCTAAGTGGAGACAGGCCATTAGGTGTGTGGGACAAGCTCTCAATGATCAGAGAACTAAGTTCTAATTCTCTGCCTTTCTTATCCTTCTCTCTACTGTGAAACAGAAAGTCAAATATTAGTGCAGCTAGCTCTTATGTTACACATGAAAAGGAAAAGTTTAAATGTCCTGTTTCAATGAATTAATTGTCCTCCAAGGTGTGTGGCAATCTTTTGTTTGCTTAAGAACATTAACCATAAGGGCACAAAGGCTCACAGCCCCCTGCCTGGACTACAGGTTCATGTTAAAGCTGAGATGTGGATCAAATTCTTTCTAGTAGCAGTTGATTATTACCCAGTTAGCTATAAATCTAAATACTTGCTTTTATCTCCTTTCTGTAGACATTTTAAAACAGATCTGGTTTAAATATTTACTCATGAAAAAATGAGTTTGTGAATTGCTAGAGGCAAAGTTGAAAGGATTCTATAATGAACAAGTAAAGAGAGTATTAGAGGCCAGGAGAATTGCTATCACCTTTGTGCAAACTTTAAAGGGGGACACAATGACTTATGTGTGTTTTTTAAATGTCAGAAAATTAAATACACAATGATATAGTTATATTTTAATTTACTTAGTTCAGGTAAATAAACTGTAAATAGCAATCTTATGTATAGGGTCAGCATCTAAACATTAGAAATGAAAGCATGTTTTTAAAATTGTGATTTATGCTCACTTTGTAAACTGAAGACATTTTTCTCACCTGAAGACATTTCTTTTTCTCATCTGAATGACAGAAAATGAATCCTTTGAACTTGGAATTGGAGTGGAATTACAATCTATCAAAGATGTAAATTCTGAAATAGAAGGTAGTGTAGACAGTCCAAAAGTGTTGAAACAGTAGCATTGATATGGTTCAATGATTCTTTTTTCTTAGTACCAGTTTAGATTTTCACTCTCCTGTCTGCTCAGGCCAGTGTTGTGCTTTCCCCATGGTTATGCTTAAACTGTAACTGAAACTGCTCAGTTTGTGAATCTATCTGTGATAGAAAAAGAATTAAAATTACTCCCTTCTTAAGGTTATTTTTAGATCTAATGAGGTCGTTAACCTCAAAACACTTGTGGTGGCACAAGTTAAGGAGAGATATAGGAATGGTTCAGGTAACGAGCAGATTTTCTGAAGATACCATTGCTTTCTTGAAACAACGATTATGTTTTTAGCTAGTCTGTTTCAGCAAAAAAACAAAACAAAACATTAGAAACCATACTTATCATCTTCTTTTGGTCGTAAGAAGATGGCAGATTAAAATTGAAGCAATAGAATTATTACTTCAGCTGTTCTTACAAGTGGTTCCTGTTGTATTGTTCAACTCAAAATGCGGGAAAGCCCCAGAGTCACAAGAATCCTTTAGTTTCTGGACAGGCTTTCTACTAAGCAGAAGAGCCTGTGACATGGAACTTTTTGGAGATGTATTACAAAAATAGTTCCTAGAACTTCCACATTACTGTTCCTTTCTGGATCAATCTGCAATCAGTGGTGTTCCCCTTTTGTGTGCAAATTCAGTGTAGAATTTTGCTGTACGTACAGTTAATGTAGAATAAATTGTGAGAGTCAAAAAAATGAGGACATTAACACCTAGGCACAAGAGAGGGCACAAGAGAGTATTTTGCAGCCAAACTGCCACTAAAACAACAGACTTGTCCTTTTTTTTTTTTTTCCCCCTCGTAGCCACACTGTTATATTCATAAAAATACTAATTTTTTAACACCATAAAAAATTGCGCGGGTTGTCCAGCCAAACTCATTCTTCCTTCTCCAGGACCACTTCTGCTTGTCTTCATGGCATAGATCAAGGAGCATGGGAAGCTGGGGGAGGACAGGGTGGGGGAGGGATACCATCCTGTGTGGAGCTTGGGAAACTAGCCTCTACATGTTCCAGGAAATAAACACGTTCTTTGCTTCAATGAAGCAGAAATGTTTTGTTGAATAAGTCACAGCAGTAGAAATATCTGCAGTTTGATTGTAACATCATGTGAATTTGAAATAAACCGGCACTCAGGTCTAAAATTGCTACTTTGTTTTGCCATGAACCATATTAATTTCAATTATAACGAATGTCTCAAACTAGAAAATAAACAGTTTTTTACTAAGGTGAAGAATAAAAGTAAAGACTATGGCTTGTTGAGACAAAATACATAAAGAAGATCATTAAACATAAAAACATTACATTTTCATGAGGCATCCAAATCTTACCTGCTTTAAATTTTGTTCCTTTAAGGAACTCCTATGACATTTTGACTGCCTTAACTAAGATTGATCACAAAGTTCCCTTTACAGTTTTCTTGTGTAGATTTTTTATTAGTTACTTTCTGTATGTTTACAGTATTGTTTTTTCTGGGAACTAAATATAAGTGTCCTGGAGCTGAGTCTCACTCTTCAAATCTACGAGGTATGTTGTTTCACTAATGAAAAGTACTGTTTAAGGGATAAAATCTAGTGTTATTTCCTTCTTCCTCATGTTAAAAGTAGATGGTGTAGGAAAAGTAAGATTTCATATGAATCTACTTATTTACATTAATAAGATTGGGATCTGTGACTTTGTAAACTTTCATGTGAGCGTAATGGGTATTGGGGTATGAACATCAGATCAGAGAAGATAAAAAGCTAGAAATTGCAGTCTGCAGGGTTATAACTTACATTGTTTTGTAAGGGGGGAGCTGGAAGCTTGCTGGCTGCATGTACATTCTGTAAAATACTTTCACTAGTGATAAAAGAGAAAAGAATCCCACTGTCTCAGCTTTGCTGAAGCTTTTTATATTATTTCATTAAACATAAATACAGCTTTTTAACTTGAGAGTAATTTTTGGATGACGTTCAATTCCACATTAGTTCCACTGTTTATATGGTGGAATTTTAATTTACTTGTGTCACTTTCTTCTTTCTGTTTACAGAATTTTGTGATTTTAAAGCTGTCAGACTCCAGATAATGCTATTCCATCAATTAAGTTTTTCTGTAATTTTTATTTGGTTGCTTTGTACATTAAACTTTGTATTACTAATGCAGAGCAGCTTTGAAGGAAGGCTGCTTATGTGCGCATGAGGCAACTGGCATCTGAAAGTATATAGCAAATCGAATTATTCTTAATTATTTGGTTCTGTTCCAACATAAATCTCCTTCTTATTTCAGTATTTGTTCTGATTTGAGGTTACCTAACAGCATCTCTTATAATCCTCTTTGCCATGTTGAACACTGTGATAGAAAGCAGCTGGAATATTGTATAAACCTTTCACAACAGCCATAAGCAGTGACAGCTAATTTAAGTACAGATAATAGCATCATTAGCTTATAAATATCAGTACTGTTTTATTCCAGAGACCTTGCCTTCCCATTATTTCAGAAGTGAAATGTACACTTTTGTAAAAATGTAGTAAGTCAGTCTGATATTTTCCATATGTGACCTGATGGTAGAGAAACTTATCTTCAGGAAGTCTGAAACAAATTCCATGAGGTGTTTCAGAGAGATGAGAATTGCTATTGATGTCTTATAAAGTTTTATTACAATTTTATTTCTTTCACTCATCATAAAGAGAGTTAACCTAGGAAACCTGAATGTTTTCAGTTCATTGTCCTTGATAATTGGGATGCTTCTGACCCATTGGGGTGCATGTATAACTTAGAGTCAAACAGCTCCTTTTCTTACTGTTCTGAATTTGCTTTATATGTTGGGCTCCTCTTCTGAAAAAAATTGCCAACAAAGAGAGGGAAGATTTTTCTTCATTTTAATAACAGAGATGTTACCAGCAAAATGAGTTAAAATAGTTCTGAAGCGTTACTTAATGGAGAGGAAATTCAGATACATTGCACTATTTAATCATGTTCTAAAACTTCCCCAACTTATTCTCATCAACTTTCCTTGTGTGTACCTCTCACTTCTATGCTTTTATGTATAGAAGTACTTCATTATGTAGCTTGTTATCACTGCAGGTGTATTATGGTTAATAGACAAAAATGGTCAGAAATGTGTCCCTCATTTCTATCTGCTATCCTGTCTACTGCTCTTCAAAAAAAAAAAAAAACAAAAAAAAAAAAAACAAGGCAAAAAAAAAAAAACCACCAAGCCTAAACAAACCGAAAAACACCACAAACTTTCCATAGAAGAAAATTTAACTTATGAATTGAAATGACATTGCAAGGAGGTGCAACTCCCAAACCTAACAGAATTTCTGTTAAGCCAGACGCTTTACCAAAGAATCAAGATCTGGAAGCTGAAGCTCTCAGGGCATCCAGTCTGTCTAAACTGTTAAACACTTGTCCACTTTGTTGCACTATCCTTAAATGTTTTCTACCATTCAGTTTGTTTTTTGCAGTGAAAAATTTGTTTTATCAGAAAGATTTCTAATCACTTCTAATACAGGTTAATTCTGCAAAACTCTCTGTGTGAGGGCTCTTCCAATTAACTGATTCACTTACCAGTAACTTCTGTAGAAAAGAGGTGCTTAGTAGAGCATGTCTGCTCTGTTATGAAAGTCTACAGTAAACTCAACTAATGAGTTTTTGAAATTTTGTAATCTTTTTTGAAGCTCTTATAATGACAGTAAGCAGGGTCCTTATTTTGTGCCTGCTACCTAAAATCTAACTTAGATTCCTTTGCACAGTGAAATTTTATTTCACTTGAGTGTGTTTCAAGTAGCCCAGTTCAAGCTACAAACTGAAAGAACTAGGCTAGTAGTGAATGCTTTAGGAGTATCTTAGTATAGGGAACATTAGACCTTTCAGGTATCTAGGGGTATGTAAGGCTTAGATATTCAAATAGACCCAGGATTCTGACTCCAAAATTGCATCACCAACTGTCCTGCTTGACAGCTACCTAACTGTGCAAACACTTAAAAGCCCAAGGGACCTACAGCGTTTCATTTGGTCTCCGGGTGCATTCCAGTGGTTCTGGGTCCAGGTGGCTTGGACACATTGCAGCTTTAGTTTAGGCGAAAACGTTTGTGATTTACCTGCTTTGCCCTGACTGCCCTAGAAGGAAGTACATATGCATGGACTGGGCAGGATGCTCTTAATAGGCATATAATTGGAGAATGCAGATCCCTTTCTCTATCACAGTTGATCCAAGAGGTAATGGAATTGGAATTTAAGGAGGCACCTACAAATTTATCTGTACCCTTCAGTGGTCATCTGAAGACTTTTGCAACACTGAGCAGTTACGTGCCCAGCTGGCACTGAAGCCATCAGGATCTATGAGCTAATTGGCCTGTTGCTCATCTCTGAACAGGCTGTTCTGCGGTGCCTTCTGATGCCGAACTCAGGAGAGCAGGTTGGGATAATGTCTGGGAGTCCTTTTCTTGGTGACTTCTTGGAGTCCAGAATTGTTCCCTTATCATGTGTACTGCCTGTGTGCTGGCTCCTGCCGTTGCTCTTTGATTCTTGCATCACGAGCACGTTCCTGCCACGGGCAGGTTCCCAGCACTGTGGATGCAGCCCAGGTGCTGCCGTGCTCGGCACTGCAGGGCCTGGGCCTGTTGTGATCCTGGTTTCGTGCCTTCTCAAATTAATAAGTTGCAATACAGCTCAATGGCTCTAAGATCACTTGTTGAGATAATTACATTGTTCATGATTTTCACATTCTGACTGCAACCCAGTCATGGTTAAATAATAGATTCTAGTTTAGTACTCACAGTTTTCGAAATGAGGGGAAAAGCATATCTGCTATCTTCCCGTGTTTGGATATCCTGATGAAAGTGTACCAGTAAGATTGTTCTTTTCTTGAATGGAAATTGTTCAAATAGTTAAGAATTTGAGTTGTGTTTTTGAAGTAAATTTCAGGCTATAAATTAGTGAATTTCCATTTAAATTATTATCTGACTAATCAACTCAACTCTTTTCCCTACTTCCTGCTTTATATGTGTAAAGTACAGGTGACTGGGTCAGACTTTCTATTTCAATTATTCTGCTCTTTAATCTCAAATAATGGGCAGTCCTCTGTTTTGGTTGTCACTACCTTTTTATTATTAGATGCGTTGAGACTGACCAGCAAATCCTAAAGGAGGTCTGTTGATAACATCCAATGGAAACTTAAAAAGCTGAATATGACACTGTAAAGGCTCTGCGAAGGTTTAATGCATTGCTTCATGCACTATAATGAGTAATCCTCTACATCAGGGCATGAATCTGCACAAAGGAATCGCTGGAAGATATTCTGCTGTGTTAATTGGGGTGGATTTAGCCCCTTTTAATTCAGAAAGGTATTGTCTTTTTGTCTTTCCTTCATTACAATTGTATTTACACTTCTGAAGTGCAAATATTTTCTGTGTAAAAAGACAAAATATCCTTGATATACAAATAAATATTTCTGTGGAGTATGAAAACCAGGGTATGGTTCAGTGAGAGATTTTGCAGTAGCAGTACAAAGCCAAACAAAATTTGGATTTTAATACATATATGTTGGTAGTATTTCTTTCTGGAGGCTTTAGAGAACTTGCTTTGAATCCCTCTTTTCTGTGTGTCATTTTCCAAGCCAATTGTTAAACCTTTCCTTTAACTACATATGGTAATTATAATATGGGATTTTTCTTTTGACAAAACATGGTTTGTTAGATTGATTTCACACAGGTTTCCATAATTAGGGCTGTGTCAGATGGATTGTGACACATTCTTCTGAATCAAAATATGGGTGGAAAGTTCCATAGTGAGGAGTTTTCATGTATGAAGGAGCGCTGTAGCTCTTGCAACAGAGGAAAAATACCAAACTGAAAAAACCTTGTTCTTTCCTAGACCTTTCCTGCTGTTACTTTGTGCAGGCTTGTGATGTAACACAAGTGGGATGCAGCCATAAGGTTTTCTCATCCAAAATGGATGAGCTTGTGTCCCACACTTGTGCTGATTGTCTCTCAGAGACATTCCTAAGGTTATAAAAGGATTTCTTGCTTGCAGTTAAACATCTCCTGTTGTTCTACATCACTCTCTTTTAAGTTTTGAGTTTAGAGCTGAGTTGGCTTTGTTGATTGAACACCTATCAGAGCACTTGGCAGTTATTATTAAGCACATGGATAATTTCTTCAATGCTTGCATCATACTAATCTCTGGATCTGTAGAAGAATTTTCCCTCTTTCCAGTTTAGTATTCTTTGGGGGAACCTGCTTTTTCCTTCCTTGCCACGGAAGGCTAGATTTCTGAGAACAGGGAATTTGTCTTCTGTTGCTTTTAACTATTATGTATTTAAGCATGATGAATGTTGCTAGTGGCCCATAGGTGTGATTGTTGTAATTTTTGGCTGCTAAAAATTATTTCAGAATTGCAAATTTCAATGTTACTGCAAACTTTTTAAGATACATGACAAGATTAGAATTGTGGTTTTTCTCAGTTTGCTTTCCTAGGTGAACACAGCATATCCATACTGTTGTCATTTATCCCTTTTTAATCCTTTTGACCATGATGGCTAATGTCTTTCTGTGCTGACAGAGTAAAAGAGACGTAAGACAGAGAATTTTCAGATTTTACAAAAATAAATGAACTAGTAGTGAAGAGAGAGCCACATTAGTCCACTTACTGAGATGAGAAGGTTGTGGCATAAGCTTGTACCACATTTGTTGATAGCAGAAAATGTACAGAAAAGAAAATAATATAAAACAAATTATAATTTCTGGACCTCTTGAAACTGTTCATTTATTATGGCTGGGGGGAAGAGCAGAAAAATTTGAATACTAAAGTTTGAAACTTTAAAAAAAAAATCTACTCTAATATAAAATCTAGGTTAGTATTAGCAGTCCCTACTTAGTAAGGTGTTAGCAATGTAATTATTAAATTATTTCAGAGTGAGCAGATACAATGCAAATGGCTTCCATAATACAGATGGAAATCATAGAATAAATTAGAAATATAAGTTTCTTTTTTTAACAGTAGTTGTTCATAATCTCTGAAAATGCAATATGTATAATATATAAGGTCATAATCCAGTAAAATTTAAAGTAGATGAAGTTGATGTGAAATTTGTCCAAGCTGAATTGCACAGAGAGGCCTTGGCTGTCTAGTTTCAGCATGAGAATTGCACTGATTATATGTAATCCATTTTTACCTACTAAAGCATGTATTAATGTATTTTGGAGAGAACACAGTATTCCACAGTATTCTTTGAAAAAAAGTTCCTTGTTACTTGCTAGAATATGATGGGAAGTATGTATCTTAAAATGAAAATAGAAATGTCAACATGTGATTTTGAAAAGATATTGAATCAAATGTCATTTATTTTTCATTTATTTCATTTAATTCATGAAGCTCATGCAGCTGATAATAGGAGTTCACATAATCAGTACCCATCTGGCATTCAGAAGGTTGTATCTGATCAGTTCATGACAACATGTAGGGCATGTTTTGTATCTTTGTTCTAACTCACAGCTGGCAGCTCTATCTGCTAATCCCAGTGAAAGCTGCAGCTGGAAATGCAAAACTACTTCTGGACTTGCATATCCTTCCCCACAGATGTCTGAAGCCTTGGAGATGTGTTTCTTTTATGATTCCTGTTAAATCAGGGAATGAATTTTTGCATTAAGAGTGAAGTCTAGCGAAGAATCCTCAAATACCCATTGTAAGACCATGTTTTATATGACAGAAGAATGACCAAAAATACTTAATTTTGCATGTTTTCCTGTAGTGAAAACCCACTGTAGAGCTCACTTCTTTATTACATTAAAAAAATCTCCTTATTATAGAATAATGAAGTAATCAGTGTTTTCACTTCTAGCTTGTTCATCTAAAATATGAACAAGCAGTTTGCAAGCATATTTAGTTTTGTTTCTTGACGCTGTTAAGTACAGTTAGAAAATTAAATTCTCAACTGCAGAGTATGAGAATTTCAATGTGTTTTTTCAAAGCAGCTTACCATACTTTAGTTTCTAGTAGTAACTTGTGCAGCCTTTCATCTTATGAGTCAATCCTATAATTAGTATCCTTCTTTGCCAGAGGCATACTGCATGTTTGTTTTAGGTACAGAATGTCTGCAAGAAATTTAACTTAATCATTACTTTTTAATGTAAGAGCTGGTTAGCTCAATTACACTAGATTAAAGTGAACTTGAAATTCCTGAGTTACAGAGAAGGGGCTAATCTGTGACCTGTAGTGAATAAGTACTATTTCCTATGGTTTTTTTCTTATGTGCACTTACTAATGTGGGTAGCCCTTCAGCCCAGGCTTGCAGTGGCTATAAGCAATTATCTGTTTGCTGTGTGGAGTGGATTTGCAAGGTTCTTACTTAACTTGGCCATTAGGTTATTCAAAATTATTCCAGGATTGCACACATTGCAGTAAAGCTGCCATACATTTTTTTTTTCAGTAAACTTTTGCTTTATTGTTTTTAGGGGTAATCTGAAAAAAATAAGTAGTGGTTACAGCTTTTCAGTATTTTTTTAGACAATTTCTGATTACAGAAGCATTAGATTGTTTTAAATATATTAATTTAGATATATTAATTTAATAACATGCTTTTAAGCTGCATTCAGACTGAAAGTACTGGTTCAAATTTGTCTGTCATAATCCCACAGGTAATTCTGGGAATGGTTGCATTAGCACCACTTCAACAGTGCTGAGTTTTGGTACCTATGGTGTAAATCCTTGCTGACTGCTATGGCTTTGGGTACAGAGTCCAGGCTGCTAAACAAATGCACAGTAGTGTGTTGGGGTTTTTATTCTGCTTGGTGAGGGTAGGTACTATTTGACTCGATGATCTTAAAGGTCTTTTTCTACTTCTAAGGATTCTATGATTCTAAGTTGCTCGGCTACACAATCCTTTGGTTGTGTTCCTCTTAAATTTCTTGTTTTTAAGAAAATACAGTAGAAAACATGGAATCCATCTAGGCTCAAACTTTCCATACTGCCAACTCTCTATTAAGAAAATCATTGTCAAGCAAAAGAATACTGAAATACCACACCAGAGGACTGGAATTATGTGGAGGACTGGAATGTATTGGAAGTAGGATAAAATGCAATAGCGTTAAAACAAGAGTTGTGTGCTGAGGACCTTAGCAGTAATGATTCATTATGAACCAACACCTCATGAGTTGGAAGCAGCCTTACAGAAGAAAGACCTAATGTTCCTATAGATCACTTGTATCCTTCAAATTGTTGTCTTGTGCTTTGCTCACCTTTAATTTTTTGGGTGATAGACCTGACTCATTCTCGCTCTTACTTGTGCTAAAGCAGTGCACTGCCAAACTCCTCTTTTACAAAGATCATAGAATAATCTCACATGTTATTTTGGGCAGTGGCATGTGCCTTTGAGCTATAGCCTGTGTCTGTTCCCTAAAAACATGAGCTCTTTGTTAGAGCTTTCTTAACTGAAGGGTTGTGTCCACCAGTTTTAGTAAAGTTTCATTTCAGTCCAGTGGTATGATTCTGTGTGCATATTACTGAACATGGTTTATAGTTACTCTGTCTGCATGTGGAAACTTAAGATGGAATTAATGCACCCTAATTTGGGCATATAAAAGTTAATGCTTAGCACTGAAGTTGTCAGCCCAGACTCCCAATCAGGAGTGAGAATTAGGTACCTCAAGAGTTCAGGCAAGCCAGATAAGGTAAGTTTCAGTGACTAACACTAAGCAGTCTTTCAAGCCTTTTCAGAATAATTACATCTCAGGAGAATCTGTTCCTGGCTTTGTTTTAGGAGAGCCTAAGGTGACTAGCTCTGGCTTTGTCTTCAGACTTCTGTAGTTATGAATTTCACCTAGATGCCAGTATCAGGTTAGATGAAAACTGTGATTTGACATTGACTGATTGTGTCTGACTCCCTAAAACCTGATCTTACTCTTTTTTCTTTTAATTAATTTTAAGGAGGAAAATGGCTTTTTAGAGTGTAGATTTTTTTTTCACGCCTGCTATATAAATAAAAACACAAATAAAAAATTTAGGAAAATATTTTTCTTACTCCTTGATAAAATGTCTCTTACAAACCAAAGCCCATATTCTAAGAGAACTTGCTAAAGTAGGAATATACCAGAATTGAGGCCTGTAACCATAATGAGATTCCCTCATGTATAGTGACTCTAATACAGGTTGTATTTACATTGTTGCATATTATTTCCCACTGGGCCTTTGTTCATTTAAAGCACAGGATAGGCAAAACCTCTAATTCTATAAGTCTCACTTTATTTGCTACACACTATTTTATATTCCATGCAGAATGTGAGTTATTAAATACTGCTGGACTTTTCTGGGGTTCTGCCACTGTAAAGAAGTTGGTACAGATTTTGCAGTTGTGACTGACTTTTATCTTTTCAGTGGAACTGGCTTAAAATGTTTAACATCTGTTAATGTGTAGATACAGAGGAAGTCAAAGGCCGTCAAAACCCTTCATTATTTCTTGACAAAACCAGAGTAGGATGCCACCTTCTTGGCTGTGGATATATATGATGGCTACGTCTGTGAGCTGGTGATCTGAAGTTCGCTCTGTATTCAGTGTTGAGATCAAGGGTGGTGTTGAAAACAAATCAGATTAATTACACCCTAAAAGAGCCTTTCTCCTACCCACACACCCTGCCCAGCCCTCCCCATCCCCTGTAGAGGAAGTTCAGGTGATTCCCTCCAAAGCAGATCTTTGCTTTGGGCAGATGAATCTCACTTGACAAAACCAACTTTTCAAAGATAACCTTTCAGAATGTCTTCTGCATCCTATGGCTAATTCCTATTGACTTCTGTTAAAGAGAGAAGATGTTATGTTTCAGATAAAGTAATATAATAAAGCAAGGATCTTGTATATAGCAGCCTGTTGTTCTGTATAACTTGACTTTATCCCCAAAGCTTTAAGTGGTGAATTAATAACTGTGATTCATAAGCTATTATTATTTCTGGTGTCCAAGCTACAGCTTTTTCATCTGTAATAGTTTGCATGTGCATGCACACTGATGCACTGTAGGTAACTTCTTTGCAGTAAATCACAACATTTGTGATATCTGCAGTAATACAATAAGCTGGGGATGTATAGCCAGCTTCTAAAGGTATTAGCCTCTATGTTACAGAATTTTGAAAATTTATATTTAATCCCATGTATTTTGTATTACTTACTCCAAAAAACGTGTTTTTAAAAGATCCTGAGATTGCAAAGTTAAAAACTTAGGAAATACTAGTGGGGTTGGTTATGCAACTCTTAACCTTAATTCAGAATTGTAATTCAGCTCAGTGGAGTGTATTATGAAACTGTCTTAATTACATAAACATGCTTTTTGTTTTCCCTAGTGCAGACTTATTTCTCCCCCCAACATGTGCCTTGTGTGGAGAATTTAAGGTAACTTAGTGATATTTAAACATAATCATAAACAGGAGGACTATAAGTGCTGAGCAAGCCTAAGTCTAGTTTATTTAATTTTGTTCCAGTCTACATATCATGTGACTGGTGGCCGTGCAAAGAGGGGCCCTTATTACTCCTGCCAAAGCTTTACAACTGGGCAAATTCAACTGGAGAGAAGAAATAAGCTTTTACCAGGCTCAGCTTCTAGCCTGGTGGCTAAAGCAATCTCCATGAAGGTGGTAGAAGAGTCTTCATTTCATACTTCTTGGCAAAGGGCTCTTAAGCTTTCTCAGAAGGCAGAAACCCCATCATTACCTCCTCTTTCAAGAGTCACATCTGAAAGGCATTATAAGCCATGCTTGTGATTTCTCTCTCTTAATTTAATTTTAAAATAAGATCATAGGTTTTTGTTCTCCATAGAGTTTTAAGAGAAGGTGGAAGCTCCTCTCTGCCTCTGAGTAATTTATGGGAAGAGCAAAGTATATTATCCTCCTCCAGGATCTGTATCTATAGGCTAAGCATAGTGACATAAGGAACTGTGTTACTCATATGACAGATATTTCAGATTCTATTCTGTATTTAACCTTTTCTTCACACTGTATGGGAAGTATGTGACCTAATTCAGGCCTCTAGCTTCCCAGATAGATTTGGATTTTAAAACTACAGATTTTGGAGTTTAACTTTTGCGTACTTAAGCCTTGTCCCTTTGTCACTCTTCAGAATGGATACCAAAATACAACGGCATCAATATTTTATGTGTATTGATTTTTAGATTATTCTGAATTATCTGAAATCTGAAAGTTGTGCGTCTTCCATATTTTATTTCTCATATATTCTCTCAATTTGGAAATAACCTTTTTAAAATTTATTGTCATAAATTGTCCAGTGTTGAACACACATATATTTCCAGATCTCTTTGAGTACTGATTTTTATTAGTCATGTCTTATAAGTAGGCTCTATCTGCATGGGATTTCTAATACTTTGAAGAATTTCCTTAGCATTTATATTTTTCATATTCGGTAACAAAAAATATTAGTACAGTACAGAGAGTTTGAAGAGTGAAGATATCTCTAGCTGTCAGGATTTTATTTTCCTTTCCCAGTTGTTTCAGATTTTAATTGTAGGCCAGGAGGCAACAAGGGAAAGGTACTAAAACTTTATTGAATTTTCTGGTAGCTTCTGGAATATCTAGCTGTCTGGACTAGACAAGTTATTTGGCCAGTTCAAAAAGTTGCTTTTGAGCAAAATAAGGAAATTATTCCTACACCTAATTTGATAATCAAGTATAGTAGTTTTTATTAATGTATCACTTACTGATATATTTTTTTATTTGAATATACAATCACTATTTTTTAAAGCTTTAGAAACTTTGTGAATGAAATTTATCCCAGTATACTCTGTTATTCTGATGACAGAAGAGCTTGCAAACAGAAGTGAGGTAGCTGAGTACTGTCACCTTTACAAAACATTTTTAAAGCAAGGGAAAAAGCCATACTTCTTGAAAATGTATTGCACAGACTATTAGTGATGTTTATTGAAATTTGTGTCAAAAAACTTAGGACAGAATCTTGCAATCATTATGAAATCTTTTGCTTTACTCCCTCGGTGTTACCACAGCTGAACCATGACAAGGAAGGAAATAATTGGGATAGAAAGTGAAGTGTTAGAAATTACTTCTCGTTGAACCGGGGAGAGACAAAAACTCTTTTATGACTGATTTACGTTTCATTTCTTGCTTTACTGGGATTCATGCAAATAAATACATAGATCTATATGGAAGAGCATGTATGTTCCCTGCCTAGGGGCACGCTCTACCAGCCACATTAATGGTCACAGGATAGAGCTTTCCACACTGTCATGTTTTAATCTACTGGAAACCAATCCATGCATCAATCTACAACCTCATCACACAGCAGCTGTGAGCTTGTTTGAACCTTTTGGAACAGATCTGTAACCTGTATGCATGGGATTCACAATGTTCAGTTACACTTTTGATTAATCAGAGTGGGTTATTCTCTATTGGCTAAAGAGACAACCTTCAGGCATGCTTGTCCTTCTATTTACCTGCATGCCATTGTCATTTAAATAGTGAATATACAGGGAGATTCTGAAGGGTTCATGGCCCCCCTCTCCTCCCTTAGCAAATGGGTAATGGCAGAACATGGTTTGCTTTTCAGCAATGCAAACTTCTCCTCTGCTTATGTGGGCAGTGTCTTTTTTAAGTGTTTTGGGACTGAGAGCGATAGAATGTGTATATAGAGACTGAATAACAGAGCAGAAGTTGTCATAAACAGACCGAATTGACTCAAATACTGCACAGGGATGTTTTTGTTCTCTACCTGGGAAGTCCTAAACATTAAATGGGACCGCATATACAGAATACGAAGTACAAAAATACAAAAAAATAATTCCTGCTTTCATTCTCTGTTGAAAAGATAAAACAGCTTTGATAGCCTGTGTGGGATGGATGCATTCTGTAGTTGGATGTGAACAAGAGAATAGCCTAAAATAGCATGTTCTGTTTCACAAAACATGTCTGGCAAAGAATGTGGTTAAAAGTACGAGTTAGAGGAGATGTAAGAAAATAGATTTTCTACTGTATCTAGCAATCTCATATGTTCTGACATAAGCTTTATGGGACATTGTTTTAACACATGAAAACACCTTAAGAAGAAGTTGCATTTTCAAGAATATAGATGTTGTCCACCCTCAGCTGTCAGAGATGTAAAGTTGGCTTCTAGAAGCAAAAGTCAGAAAGGTAATTGTTGACACCACCACAGCCATTAACAGCAACATAGGCTTGGTGCCATCAGATCACACCAGGTGTTTCCAGTTTATGGAGGACAGATGTGTCTTTTCTTATTAATAACCAGTTTTGTTGGGTGGGTAGAATATGTAGTTCAGTGGTGACAGATTTTATCCCACTTCCTCTGATTTTTTTTCTTCCTCTCAGGGTTTTTTTTCAGGTTATTTGAGGGTAGCAGTGATCTGAGCTGTTACTCTCATGGACTTTTATTTTCACATGGCTAGACAGTTCTCAAAGTTGAAAGTTTTGTGAATGAAACAATGTTACTTTTGTGCCCATATAGTGGTTAAATTTAGATCACCATGGTAATACCAAGATTTGACATCTCTGAATTGCTAAAAGAAAAATGTGTAGCCGAGGTTGGATATGCCTTACAGACATTGTGGTGTGTATCCAGTACTGTGGAGTTCATATATATTTTAAATTCACATACACAGTGCAATTCTTCTACCATTTTAAACATAAAAGGCTGTCAGCAGCTGGAGTTTGTGAAAATACACAGGGCAAGAGAAATGGTCTTGGAAATGAATAAATCAAATTTCAAAGATTTTAATTTATAAGCATGTTTCTCAGGATTTCCAAACAATGGATAAATACTTGAATAGTCATTTTGTCCCCTAGGGCTTTTTGGTACATTTATTTAAAAAATAACAAAACCAGCAAAATAAAACAAAGGAAAAAAAAAAGTTGTAGGCCATTAACTAGACGCTTTAGAGTCAGCACTCAGAGCACATTTGAAAAATGTGGTTTGACATGATGAACTTTTGGGTGTAGGCCGGGCACACAAAAGGCTGTCCTTTTACAGATGTTGGGAGACTCTGTCCCCACTGTTTACCACAGTCTCCAACAGTAATGTTTAATAAAGTTTCTTACCTTCTTCTTGAAAGATCAGGAGAAGGAAGGCAATCTGCTGCTTTGTAAAGACTCAAAGATATATTCAGGGTAACTTACTTTCCATTTATGTTAATGCTCGGTAGTATATAAAACGTGTTTTATCTATAACACAGATCTTATACATGCAGTATCTGAATTGTCTATATGCATAATACATCCTTTTGCTTATTTGGGGCTAGGTAAACATACTGCCTTCTTACTTTTAAAGGAATATAAGCATCTTTACTTTTTTTTTTTTTCCCCAAAATGAGGGAATTTCAAAGTAAGCCACATTGCCTTACATTGGCTTGCCCTTTCTGAGGATCAAGAGCGCACACACAGATAGCCACTGCAGTTCAGCTGACAGGCAGTAACTTGTTAAATTACATAACTTGAGGGTATGTCTGAGCCCTTAATTCTTGTCAAATTAAGGTTGATACCACTGAGTTGGACCATTCAACGCAAAGGTAATGGGCAAACAGTTTTTGCAATAGGCTCCTTTCCTGTATCAACCAGGAATACCCATTTTCCAGGAATTAACAACATTTTAACCTTTGCATTTTACTTTCAATTGATTGTAACAGATGGCACTCTGTCCACTGTTACCATGTTACTGCTTTCTAAGTTGCGTTAGCTTTGTTATTTTGAATAAGCTCTCTTTTGGTTAGCATTGACTTGACGTGTTAAGAAACCCAAACATAATATTCCACGCTTTATTCTCCTCAACTTTAGTAACTATTATATGTTTCCTGTGTCTATGGAAGAAACATACAATGTTGCGTGTTCCGTTTTCACGTGGTTGATCCACCACAAAAAGCTTTCTTTTAGGTTTGCTGATTCCAGTAGTGACTGTAATTAATCATGGTTCTGAAAAAAAAAATTGGAGAAAATAAACATTAAATCAGTGACAAAGGAAGTCTTTTTACATTTTGCCCTGTCTCTTGTTGTTTGGTATAATAGGCCGAAAATTCAGCTATTCTGTTTATTGGCAGGAATTATAGTGATACAGCTGGGATTCATATGGTCCATATGAGCTGAGTTACTGCTGTTTAACTGTCTTGGATTAACAGAAACTTTACTTGCTGTTAAGGACCACACCTTTGTATATACTGCCATTATAATGTAATATGGGTTAATTACGGGAAAAATGTGTATTTAGGCTTAGTGTTCAAAATTATGCAGGAGACAGTGTGATATTTTGAGTAATTCTTCTTCAACATTAGCACATTTTCAGAATATGTTAGAACTAAGACTTAAAAAAGGAAATCAATTTCTTAAATAAAATATGGTTATGCACACTCTTTCCAGAATCAGAAAAGTGTGCACCTCCTCCCTCCTTTCCAATTGTATCCCATCCAGTTCACAAAGTGCTTAATTGCATATTTAAATTTAATCATGTAATCATCTAATAGATGTAAGTAGAAGTTTAAATTTAAAATGCAACTCCTTGCTTTACTGAAGTGGGAGCATTAAGTCTGTGAAAAGAAAGAGTTTATGAAAATGCATACATGTCTGAGTAACACTGGAAGCAGAGTTCAGCAATGCCCAACGGGCCACTTCTACAATAGCAATCCACTTCTGAAATGTTGGTCTCTGCAGGGAAGATCACTATCATTATAATTAGAGCTAGACTACAATGGACTGCTCAGAGTAGCTATTCCAAAAAGTTCTTTGAAGGTGAAGATGAGTGGTAGGCATTCTCAGGAACAGAAAATTGCTTTCTCAAATGAAAAAAAAAATCAACGAAATAAAACAAATCTTAAATAGCTAGACGGCTAAAAAAAATTTAAATTTTGCCATCCCTATTTAAAATGAAATCACTGTATTTCCAGTTTTAGTATTGCTGATGGGCATTAAGGAATTATAATTTATATTTTTCTAGAATATGTAATATGTAATCATACTTGAAAATAGATGTATTTTGTGAGCAAATGAAGAGAGACAAAAATATAGAAGATTCACCTCCTGTGCTCTATTTCTGTTTTTCCTTTCAAAATTGAGAATTCTTTTTTTCTGCAAATTATTAAGGCCTAATTACTAAGAACCATGTAGTGCTCTTAGGTACATTAATACAAATAGGTATGTTGATATGAAAAATATTTGAAGATGTTCTGATCAGTTTTTTTATTGTCTGGTTTTTAAATACTTGTCCAGTCTTTAGCCTTCTAAAGACTAGATCAGGCAGTTGACTAAAATTGAAAACCTGATACCAGAGCACAGTCTGATCTTCACACCAAAGCCAGCGCACGTTGCTATATAGACAGGCTTTTATACAGATTTACTGCTTCTCACAGATATTCTGGAACTTCATGCAGAAATTTCTTCAGTCTGCTAAAACTATAAACTTGAAACTACAGCTGCAAGAATCCTAGAAACTGAGTGAAAAGTTTTCTCTGTGGAAGATTGAGGTATTCCTGCCAGGAGCATTCAAGTCATGACAAAAAGATTGTGACACTGATTGCATTTTCTTTAAAATTAACAGTGAAGATTTCAAAAAGAGGCCATAGAACTTAGCTCAGTGAGTAATAGTAATTATAGAAGAACATGAGGAGAAGGCGGAAATGTATCTGTGCCAGTGGTCAGTCAGTCTCAGTGTTATTAAAGTGTGTCCTGATATTCAGAGGATGCCTCCTGAGTTTAGTTTGTGTCCATCACCTCTGGTCTGAGAAAAGAGCCTGGCTCTGTCCTCTCTGCATGCTTCCTCCAAGGATTTATATAAATTGATGAGGTTCCCCTGAGCCTTCTCTGGCCTGAGCCATCCCAGCTCTCTCAAACTTTGATCACAGGATCAAAGAATCTCCAGTTCCTCAGTCATTTTTGTGGCTCTCTGTTGTACTTTCTCCAGTTGCTCCACTCTGCAATTTGGCAAGTGGAAAGCATGTAAAAAAGATCTGCTATAAATTTGCTCCTCAGATTTTGATGTGACAGTAGAACATAATAGTACAAATTGAAGGTAAATGGAAATATTTAAGCAGATGTAAATGCAGTAACACTTATTTCTCTTCATGCTGAAATCAGGAAATGAGCAACTAAACTTTCTTTCTGCTGTATAATGGCCATGATCTGATCTCTCCACCTTTTTATATTACCCCAATTACTAGCAAGTACATGATACTATAAGCCACAGAAACGTTTTTTATTTAATGCATTAAATAAAATGGGTTATTTTTTTAATTTTCCGGATTCTTTATTTCATAGAATATAGTGTTTTATTTGGCATTAAGTGGTCTAAAGACTTAGAATTAAGTTGATTTTTCAAAATGCCTCAGTTTTGTCAATCTAGGCATTATAACAAAGCAATATGGTATCACAAACCCTTTGGGGCCCATGTTTGATATGTACAGAGGAAATATAATTATTGCATAAAATTATTCTTGAGTAATACAATTCCACTGATTGCTCTAGCTAAGCTAGGAAGTTCTCTCCTGCCATTATGAAATTGCAGTAACGATATTGGACAATTGTATTTGTGTACAATTTGATTAGAGGTTTTAATATACTCTGGCAGACGTTTATCTCACAATTTAAACTTATGACTGCATGGACCATTTCTTAGGATATTATAGTCTTTAGGTTTTAACCAAATATCTTCTGGGGTAAATAAGCACATTAACTTACTTTTGTAAGTTAGTAAAATATGGTTTGTGGTTTCTTAAAAATTTGCTGTCGTAGAAGTAGTCTATGTTTTATTCCTTTTTCTCATTGAATTTTGGAGGACATCAAAGTAGATTGAAATACGTGGGCTGTCAAAATAGTTTCATTTTAAAATACATCATTTAAGACAGTTTCAACAGTTGTAGTTAAAGTTTTGATCCTTTAAAATTTTTTTTCACTTTTGACCTAAAGGTAACATAGTTTATTAAAGCTAGAAACATTGCTTAAGTCTTCACTAATTTGGGTATAAAGGTAATCTGTTGAATGTTAACTAGAGGTATTATCTAGTATTAAAAAAAAAAAAAATCACTGAAAAAAAAGTTGGCAGAGTTGAAATCATGGGTTTGATCTTGGAAATGACCATGGTGTCATGACATATGCAACAAAGCAGGATTGTGATTTTGACAACATTTGAACTTCTGTGGGTGTCTCAGTGCCTAGGAAGTTTCCTTATTAAGGGAAGGTGATGTATTTGTGACTCCCTCTAGTGGATCACTCTCTCGACTCTACGCTAGGAAGTGTTCTCCATATTAAATTCACATGACATTAAACATTCAGATGTCTTTGTTTTCGTGGTGAGGATCTGATTCCATTCTCAGGGACAGTCTGAAAGTGTTTGTGTACATCTCCAGTCATTATCACATATTCTGCAATATGTCTTTTCTAAGATCTTTTTCGTACTGAGGTTGCTGATAATCATATCTATCTGTATGTGCAACTAATGTTAATCCATTAACAGATGGAACATTCTCTTCTTTTTTCTGTGCTACGAATCTCTTCTGCTTACCAGACTTTCATTTACATGACTATATTCCGGGAATGTCTGCTGTTTGCCTTAATTATTATGTAATTATATTTCAGGTACCACCAAGGTAAATCTTGTGAAGATCCCTTCAACTGCATCCAGTCCTCGAGACACTGCTCTGGCAGCTGTTATCTGCAGTGCACTTGCAACAGTGCTCTTGGCTCTTCTCATCCTTTGTGTTATCTATTGCAAGAGGCAGTTCATGGAGAAGAAACCAAGCTGTGAGTTTCCAATTATTACTGTTTCTTGGTAATATTTACAGAGTGGCATTAGTTTGGCAGATCTCTCTGTAGGTAAATAAATGAAATGTCTACATCATTCAAGCAAGTTTAGCATTGAGATTGTCAATGTAGCAGAGCCCTGGACTCCATCCAGGCTTGCCTGCTCAGTGTGGAAGTTCCAGCTGCTGCTGAGAAAATGATGTGTAAATGCCCAGAAATACTCCAATTGCATCAATTCCATGCCATAATCTGCTAGATGCTGCAGAGATATGTTTGGACCATTCATGATCCAAGATGGGACATTACAGAGTTGCAATGTCAACATGGAAATACCAGTTTTGAAGATCTGTGCGTCAAATGCTTTTGTGAAACACAGATTAGGTCATCAAGATAATGAATGTGGCCAGTGTAGATGAGAGATTTATCCTTAGCAATTTTGGTTTTATGGGTATATTCAAGATGAATTAAATGCCTAAGACAGATTTGTAAGTTTCTTTTAAATCCATAACAGCTCATCAATATAATTTGTTTAGAATAAACATTTTTCTGCCCCTTAATTTAAATTAAGAAAGAAAAAAGTGAAAAGCACTCTAGTTCCCATTTATAGTTTTATAAAACTTTTATTAAAATATGTTTATAGCATCTAATGAACCCTGGATGCCAAACAAGAATAATATCTAGGATGAATTGATGTTATTGCTGCTTTCAGCACAAGCAGAAATAAAAAGGTTTAGAGAGGCATTGTAAGAATTGTTCCTTACCTAGAATTTGCTTTACAGTGTGAGTTTTGAGAAATTCTGACACAGTGAATTTAAACTTCATTTAGTGAAGTGTAGTAACTTGTTTGCCTTGGACTACAATTACAGAGATTAAAGAAGTCTGCTGTTAGTACAAAGCTCTTTAAGATAATATAAACAAAATCCTAGTGGCTGAAAACTGACTCTGGAAAATTTCAGCTGGGAATCACTGAGAATCATTAAACACTGCAAAAAATGTAACAGTGAATAAGATATACTCTCAAATCATCAAAATGGGAGCAGATGTCTTCCTAGAAGAGGCTATAGTTGAACCAGCTGTTCAAGGGTTTGTTGCAAAATCTGTGGTTTACGTTATTGGAAGCTACATGGTCACTGTGGATCTTTCAACTGGGAAATGCATGGACATACTTTATGGCATGACAATTACACATTCTGTGAAGACAGAGGGCTCTGAGCAGGAAAAAGGGTAACACTTACTGATAGATTTTTATTGACTTTGTTCAAAGGGTCTCTGAGATCACAAGACATTCACTACAACGGCTCTGAATTATCCTGTTTTGATAGACCACGGCTACATGAATATGACCACAGAACCTGTTGCCAGTGCCAAAGAAGCACATCACAGACATGTGGTATGTTAGGTCTACTGAAAGGTGACTTTATTTTATCTGACACTTGTGACAATTAAATTTAACTGCAGAGCTAACACTGTCAAACTACCCTTTGTCCTAGGCTAATTTCTTAATAAGCGGAAAAGGTTGTTAAGTAGCTATTTGGTAGTTTGGGGTTTTTTCCTGTATTCATTTCAGTGACTTCACTTGAAAAAAAATTAAAATGTCTATCTCATTTATTTCTGATGAAAATAGCACTGCATCTGGCTTTGGGACTTGAATTAGTGTGAAGGCTTCACCAGAGAGTATCTAAGAACATGAGATGAATGCTAAAGGACATTAACAACCTGGACAATTCAAATCATTGCCATTTTGTGAAGTCGTATCGGAACAGATGCAGTTATGACATCAAGAAATACATAATTTAACACAAAAGCACAGGCTTAAATATCATCCTGATTGCTTAACTCAAAATGCTTCCACTTATGTGTATTCAATTGAGAAGAAAAATAATTTTAAAAATAGATACTCATGACTGGCTTCTATATTACTCCTGCAGAAAAGACTTGGCTTTTATAAATAATTCAATTTTAAAGGAGTAAAGAACCTGTTTTTACAGTAAGAAATCTCTTTCCTCAATCCATGTATTATAATGTAACTGGCAAACTAATACTCAAGTTTGAAAAAGAACAGAGACTAAGTTTATACAGAGCTTTGACAGTTTTAACACTATTAAATTAATTTTCATTCCTTAGGACCAGTTCACTTGATTCCCTCACTGTGCTGTGATGAAACCTGTAGCATGGAGCACAGCAGTCACAGTTGTGCTTTCCACTCACAGACCACGCTTAATGAAAGGTAACTTAGTTTTACAAATGTGTATTAAACACGAAGTATTTTTTATGCAGTCCAATTAATATTTATACAGATACAACAGCTGCTCGAAGTGAAGTGAGAGATTTTCATGAACTGTAGCCATATCGTCCTATGTTGTGCAAGAACAGGTTTATGGTGAAAAAATTAAGTATTACTTAGTACATGCTGACATGTTACATGGGTTTCTCTGAAGAAGTGGCTTCTCTCACAAGCAGATAATCTTCCTTTTACTCTGTGGTACCTTAGAGGCTTTGGCCACCCCTCTCCTGCTGTTGGCTAGCAAGTTGCTGCATAAACCCATGAGTCTGGGGGTACCTAGGCACAGTTCACAAGTGGCATGGAGATTTTTTTTTTTTTTTTTTAAGGAGCTCTTCAGGACTGCGAGATTTGAAATATCCAGCTGGATAAAGTAATAAAGTAATAAACTGACGGAAGGGTCCAGGTTTAATCTCTTTACGTTATCAGTGAGAAAAGAAAGATAACAAGTAAAAAAAAAAGTGTTCTAAAAGTTTATTCTGATTCTTATTATTTTCCTTCTAGATCTGTTAATAAAGTTTTCTTTATACACTTTAAATTTTTGAGCCTACTTTACCTCCTCCTAATCCGTATCTCACAACAAAAGTTAAATAGATAATTTTAATAGGTGCACTAATGTTCAACTAGTGCTTAAACCCAAAACATTAATTAGTACATTAACCGAAAAACTTTAATTAACAAACCAAAACCACTACACTATTATTTCTGAATTTCTAGAAGATTTAACCTTTATTTTCTCCTGATCAGCTGAGTAGAAGTGCAGTAGTAGAGTAGCTATTTTTACAGCAGGCCATGAGCTAAATATATAAAATTTATGGTGTCCTTCAGAGTTTCCTGGTTACAGATTTTAACACAGGATGTATTTATTTCTTCTAGCTAGAATAATCTTCCATATAAGGTTTAAATTGGTCTTGGGCTGTTTTATTCTTATGGCCATATCTAACTAAAAATGTAGAGGCAGCTTCTTCATAAGTATTGTTTGTGCAAGGTGACTTAGAGACCTAAGCACAAATAAGTTTTCTATAACAACTTGTTTAAATACCGACAAGCTTGAGTCATCCTTGTATACCACCGAGGCTGACAAATTGAGAGTTGTGTCCTTTTTGAGGAATCTTTTGGTTAAGGCTTTAAAAATAACTGTAATATCCATGCTATGTGGACATCAAAGATCCTGTGGTTCCTTCCAGTAGAAATGGAGCTTGTGCCAATTTCCTTTGCCAGAATAATGTATTTCCTTCAATTGTGGTACAATGTCCTGACTTTTGGCCTCATCTCTGAAAATGCTTTGTGTGTATATCAAAGCTATTAAAGCATTGTGTTTTGGAAATGAGTAAGGCTACTTAAAATCTGTTATAGGCATGTTGATGTGGGATGAGATCTGTCACACTGCATATCAAACCTAATATAGCCTTTGCATTTTTAAAAATCTGTAGATGATTTTTGGAAATAGAACATATTGGTATAACTTCCTGGTTTTGTTAATACTTATTTTGGTGTATATATAGTGAAAAACACTACTGGACTTCCAGCAGTGTTTGGCACATGTCACTATTATCATGCACTTTAAATACCCTTGAGGTAGATAATACCGAGTTTCCACTTCTACTTTCTTCCATTTTCCATAAAATAAAAATAATGCTTACCCATGTTTAATATTATGTCCTTCCCACATAAAAGAGATCAGAAGAAAAACTTCTCTCATTTTGAAGGCTAGACAGAACAAACTGAAAAATCTAAAATGAATGCTTTTTCAGGTTTAAAGCAAACACAAAGTTTCAAGCAGTTTTGTTGCCTATTCCATTCTCCCAGTCTGAAGCCACTTTACTTCTTTTACTTCTATTAGATATTTGTCTATCTAGGGTCTGGGGGAGGAAAAAAACCAAACCAACCAAACCCCCCTTGGTGCTGAAGACTCCAGACTCTGCCCAACCATCTTTGTTGATGCACTTTAAGCCTGTTACCTCTTGTCTTAATACCCCCCTCTCCATGCACTGAGAAAAAATAAATCCCTTCTTCTTTGTTGACAGTGTTTGTACCTGAACACTACTACAGTATTTTTTGTCATATTTCTGACCCTAAACAACCCCAGCTGTAGTTCATGTTTTCTGGAATCCTGGATCCACTGTTTTAAGTAGTGTTCACCAGAGCTTTTGTCATTTCCAGACAAGGAACAAACTGCAATCCTTCTCAACGGAATTTGTTTGTACAGGATGTCTCTAGAGTATTAATATAACCCTGTTAAACCTTCCTGAAATACCTATAATTATAAATGACAGTAATTACAATACTGATAATATTTTCTGGAATGCTTTGTAAGCCATGTGCCTTTTATCCTTCTGCAGAGCTTCTGATTCTGTCGGAGAAATGATTCCTGCTTTCCTTGGTTCTCTTTCACACTCTACCTGTGGAGACATTCCAGATGCTTGGCCTCTTATGCAAAACTCAGCTTGTTGTGACAGCATTTCTATCTGTGAATCATATTCAGAACTGGCTGGAGGATCTGCAAAATCCTGCAGCCCTGAGACTGAAAATGCAGCCACTGTTGAATTGGATAATAACCAGGAACTAAGTGAAGTACTTCTTTCAGCTGAGTCTCTTGATGGAAATGTTGCAAAGTCCTTTGAAATCTCCGAACATAGAACATGCATAGAAGTTTCATCACTTCAGAACTCGGTGACTGCTGAAAGCCAGCCAAAGACAAAGTGTAATGGAACAACAAATGACTCTACAGACTGATAAAGAGGTAAAAAACGTAACTACAAAGGAGTGAGAATGAGTGCTCCAGGCATGTAGAGCTAGATAAAAATAGCATTGTAAGAAGTTGTAGGGATATATTTCTCCATAGGTTACAGCTAGCTATTGCTGAAATAAGTTAAACCTCTACAAGAGATCCAGCAGTTTCACATTTTTAAATAATTAACTGAATTTGAAAGGTGTAATTACGCAAACTATGGTGTTGAAATATTATTAACCAGAATACAGGGGTAAGTCTGTACACCAGTCAGCTTTTATCAAGGAATTTTTTCATTAAATTTCAAGGGAAAAATTCAGTTTAATAGCCTTATGACCAAACCATTATGTGAGGCTAGCCTTTGTTTGCGAGGGAGAACTGAGGAATTGGCTTTGCTTTTTGCAACCAAAGCATAAAAGACGTACAAGTGTTCATCTAAAAATATTTACAAAGCTTTTCTGTGGAGTTACTGCAGTAGTAGTAGAAACAGAAGAGAATCTCAAATGCCTTGTAATGCCATTTATATTCCCCTGTCATCAGATAAAACATAAGTTTATACATAAAATGCAACTTAATCTATAAAAGCTCAGAGAAAATGCAGGTCTGAGGTCAAAATGCAAAGAGGTCAAACAATTGTCTCAACTATGTAACAGTGGAACTGTTGCAAAAAGTCACTCTGCTACTGCTTCATCAATATATCTTTTTGCATATTAGCTGTGCTCCATATTTTTAAAATGGAATTTTCTACTCTTGGAAGTAACCTGTAGCCTCAAGTAACCTATCTGTGAAAGGATCCCAAATTATGGCCTGTGTGCTGATGGCAAGTGGTGTTGTTACTCCAGGCTTGTGCAGGCTGTGGCTGGAAAGCTGAAACAGTCTCTGTGCATGAACTCAGAGGCAGGAACACAAGAAGTTGCCACTAATATTAATAATGCACCAAACTTAATTAAGAAAATTATGCTATCTGTAATTATGAAAATTTTGGGCCATCTGCAGAAATAAAACTGCATTCCTTTGATCCTCTTCCATTTGGTTTGCATGCCACTTTTGTGTTATTCCTAAATATGAAATAGAAAGTAATTACTATTTAGCAAAAAACACACATATTCTGAAAACATGTTAAATCCAGCCTTCATTGTTTAGGTGACATTGTCAAGAGGAGGAAAGGGAAGGGAACTGACTGTTTAATCAAGAATTGTTTTGCCATTGACTTCAATGGAACTTGTCACCCTGAAAATCTGCTGTTGTCACTGACAGTGTCAGCCTGATCCAGGTGGCACATATTTCTCTCAGTGTATTATTTACAGTGTAAAGTTTTATCTGTAACAACGCTGGGCACTACCTGCCCATGTGTCAGATAGTAGCTCTCGTAGTTTTCTTTTTGTGTGTGCCCAGTATCATTCAGTGACAGCTGTATTCTGCAGCTGTGTGTAGGAAGGACAATGATGTGGGTGCAACTGCAGATCTCAACACCGCTAGTTCCCAGCAGTTCTTGATGTTTTAAGGGAATGCATTTCCATATTAACAAGATTTTAAAAATCAGAAGTTTGTGGGTGTTTTCCCACTACACCATGCATCAGCTTCAGAGGTATGAGATTAATATTATTTAAGAGTTTTCTTGGATCAAAAGAACCACAGAATTTCCAAATATGACTACAAAAATTACCTTTATTTCCCTATATTTTTTATGGTATGTGAACTGTAAATTTTCCTATTAATTCCTATGTGTATGGAGACAGCTTTTCTAGCATCTCAAAATCCTGTATGCTTTGGTAGTTTTCTGCTGTCCTCCATTACTGCTGAGATTTGTGTATAATTTTGAATAATCGAGGTCTTTGGGAGGGTTACATTTTTCTTCATTTTTTTTCCTATAATAGACCCTACTGATTCATTTTGTACAATTTCTTCACATTCAGGCTCTATAGTGCATCATTATGTGTGAAATTTTGGCAGAGAAATTTCAGTAGTATTCACAGGACAGGAACAGGGCTAGGCTAACCTGAGATGTGTTTTCAGGATGAACACTGGCCAGCTGTACAAATCCAAGCAAATTATTTCATCTCAGTCTATACCATTTTTTCCCATTTGCCTTTTGTCTTTCATGTCTTTGTGAAATATTTTGAGGGAAGGATGGTCTTTGTACTGCCTGTGGATGCATTACAGTCTTGCACAGGTCAATGTTTTATTATTATATTTCAAAAGAAATAACAACATTAAATCAGAATATAGTGTATTTTTATACGTGTGCACACAAGTATAAGCTTTTTAATGTGGGTTTTAATACAGATTTAATCTTCAGGTTTAGGTGAATTTTACAGCAAACAATAAGTATACCTCTATTCTTTTAGTGTTTAGTCAAATATAGAAGTACATACAGGTTTCTTACGAATTTATGTAACCACTCTCCTGTCACTTTTTTTTAGGTACTGGAGCTATTTCTCTCAGCACTAAAGCTGAATGCTTTCCTTATGCTCCCCTGCTGATTCTCATCAAATATACTCTGGTCTTCAGTGTTGCATGGTTTCCAAACCAGCTGGAAAAAAATGGCATCATTTCACACCTTCCAAGCAGTTGTGCCTGAGCTGTAACAGCTGTGAAGTGAAACTTCAAGGAGCATCCTGTGAGGACCCTGAAAGTGGATTTATGACCTTTTGCATCTCCTTTTCTGTTCCCTCCAAGTCTCAAAACGTCTAATGGAGTGAGCTTAATAGTATATCTAAATACAGCAAGAAGTACAAATATGTCAGTGTGTTTAGGGGGGGTCTCTTAAATACAGCTACAGGCGTCAGAAGATGTGGGACAACATGGTGCCAGTTACTCTGCCTGCAGATTTGTGCATGCATTAGGCATTTTTTTTTTCTGCTGGTTCTAATTTTAAATAATATTCCTGCTATTGAAGGACATAAAAAAAAATCCAATTCTATTTATGCAAGGATCACCTATTAATAAACTGAAGCTTTTATTATGTATTATGTTATAGTCAGTAAGCTAGTTTGGAGAGTTAAAGAATTAGCATGTTACAGTATGTATGGTTAAGTCCCCTCCATCCAATTACTACATTTTTGGGAGGTGGCATTGTTTTGTTAAATGTAGCAGGAGATTAGCTTTAAATTAGATTTAGTTTAATGAAGGTCAGACATATAGATAAGGACGTTGTGTTTAATTAGTAGTCCCAGTATTGGAATTCAGCACTTCTTGTTATAGCATGTAATTTTGGATGTTGAAATAATTTAATCAACTGTCAAATCAAAATGTCAGACTATAGCAAGTGTGCCATGAAAGTATTTATACAGTGAGACTGTTACCAAGATTTTTTATTATGCATTATTTTTAAGGGTCAAGCTTTGTGGTGAACTAATTCATTCATTTAGGAGTCCCTTTCATTCCAGACGCACTGTCCTTCTCACTGTGGTACTGTGTCAATTCAAATTTTTCACACAAAATGTAAAAAGCGGTTTGCTTTATCACATCCCTTAATATAGTTTTTTTAGCCATTTTCATCCCTAGAATAGTTTTTGCGTCTGTGGATAATCCCAGTAACCTCTACTGATTCCTTACACTCAACAGGCTCACACTTGTCTATGATGAACTCTAGCAATTATTCCTTAAAGTACCCAATGTGCCTTGACTAAAGCAAAGCAATCAGCAAAACAAATGCAAATTTGCAATAGATATTACTCATCTTTCCACACATGGTTTGTGTGGCAATGGAAGTGTTGAGACAGTATTCAGAATCCATTATGGAAAAAGACTTGCTTTGAAGCACACAGAAGAAGGTTGGACCTGCACAAGAATAGCTAAAGCCAGTACAGGCAGCCATGGCAGGGAGATTATTAATTTGTGCAAAAGCCAGGAATAACAGTTTCCAAATTCAAACCAAAGTGAACAAGTTACCCAAGTGATTTTTTTGCTGTTGTTTGGTTCGGTGTTTTAAGTAGTGGATACCACCTTTTGGTCACTGATGGAATAATTAGCAGTTATACAGTACAATTACTCAGATAAATGCTTTCACATATATATATTTAAATATGAGTAGTTTTGAATAATTTCTTTGTATACTTTCATACATTTAAGAAATTACAAAACATTATTTTTCACTACATGTGCATGAAGAGGTGTGTGCTTCTTTGTATATACTTTGTAAATAGAAAAAAAATCCAATGTGCATTTCAGTATATGGCAAAATATTTTTAGAACATAGGGAGACTTAACTTTTCACTAATGACAGTTCTTGAAAAAGCGATGTTCAAAAATTCTGCCAGTATCTGCCGCAGTAAGTATGTTTTCCCATTGGAATTTAAACTTTGTATGATTGTTTTTGTCCAGCAACCCTAGAGAAAGACACTCTTTTTTTTTTTTTTAATGAGTGACAGCTTGAGAGCAAATTGGGAGGAAAAAATTAAGAGAGTGTTTTTTAAATATATGTGTATATTTTGTATATACTTTTTTTCTTAATTTAACCAAATTGGTCTTTTGTATATTGCCTGTGGCAAGCAATGTTGTACATGCCAATAGAAAACATACAGTGTCATTGCATTTAGACTGCCCACATGTCATGTCTAAGGACTTACAGTGCTGTTTTAAATACTCCAATAACAAATGTAAATTAAAATCTTGTACAAATTGTTTTGTAATACTTTTTCTACTTGTGAATAAAACGTTATGTGAACCAGTCTTGGTTTGTTGACCTCAAATTAATAATAACTTTCTATTCGAATTTAGTGATCAATTCTTCTAATTCTTTCAGAATTCTATAATGGTGTAATTATATTAAGGTTATGGTAGAATTTGGTGCATCTTTGTCTTGAGATGTTTGCTGTTTAGCAGTAACATCATTCTTCAATCAGGAGGACCCTGAAGAAGCAGTAAGTTAACATCAATGCTTAAAATCATAGTGTTTCAAAACTGTCTAAAAATTCTGCTTCTCAAGAAAGAGGGGGCGGAGGGGGAAAGCTGGTAAGCACCACAGATTGCTGTCTTTACAATGTCTTAGTAGAGAGAGCCTGGTGCTCCACACAAGTCAGCTGTTTCAGATAAGACAGATAAGTAAATAATGAGAGGAGCTGTATTTTTGAAGCAGGATTGGAGTCATGGCCCCAGTTTAAATTATTAAGAAAGGAATGGCATGGTCTGACTGACAAGAGTAGAAAACTGAGAAGAAAGAGTCATTTGATAATTGCATAAAATTGGCCCTTATGATAAAGCCATAAGCAGTGACTGAAAACTGAATCCAGATAGGCAGTGCAGATAACATAAAGCCAGGGTGCCTGTGCTGGAGTGTGATAGCACTCTTGGTTTTTTTGGGGAAAGTCTGGGAGAGACTCAAAAGCTGCTCTGTCCCTGGCTGTGCTTTAGTCGAGCAAATTTCACATTGGTTCTTCTCAGTGTATTGCTGTTATTTCTACAGTCTTTGAAGTACATAATTCAGAGCTTAACTGGGGACCACCTGCCCAGAATAGCAAGGACTCCTTTTACCCCTGTGCCCATGTGCTGCCCTCCTGAGCAGCCTTCTGCTTGTTCTCTGCTGCGACTGTCAGAAGTGGCAGCAGTTCGCTTGCCCAGCCCACCTGAGCGTCCTTGGAGTTCACTTGGAGGTGTGCAAGTCTGCACAGCAGCACGTGGTGTGTTTGGGAGGTCCCTTTGTCCCAAGACAGGGATCTTCGTGACTCTCACCACTGCCCGGATTGCAATGGAGTGCCCCTGGAAAAAAAAAAAAAGGTATTTACTCTATCTGGAAACAAAGTACAACTCAGAACACATGACAGACATGACCACAAAATTTGCATAGACATTTGCTCATATCAATTACTATATAAATATCATTAGCAAGGCTGCAATTTTCCAGCCAAACTTTCCAGAAGGTCTACAAAAAACCCCAGCCACCCCAAAATCTTTTCCCTGCTTGCATTGCTATTCAGTACAACAGTATTTCCTGCCTGTTCTACAAGGTAGACCAAGCCCTTAATCCAGTGCTCCTCATCCTACCGGGAGTTTGAGATCACATGGCTTTTCCCTTTGTTGTGGGCTCTTTGAGAGCCTTTGGTATGCATTCCTATGAAGTCCCTCCAAGCAACAACCTCCATGCATTAAATTAATCCTCTCACTGTCTTTGGTGATGGAGGTTTAGATCGCTACCTGCAGCACATTCCAGCGCAGACACTGCTGCTTTGTTTTGCCCTTTTAAAAAAGGGGGATTGAAGGAGGGAGCAGTGTTTTATCAGGCACGGAGCAAGCTGAGGCTGGGCACTGCAGAGCAGAGCCACACAATGCACACTTTGTGCTGGCAGGGTGCAATTTAATCCATATATTTGGCCTGAGTGATGGTAAGACCCGCTTGCTCTTCACATAGCAGCACATGAGCCATTTCGATTATGTCCGATAAGGGAGCGCTTTCAATAGGATAAAAATAATCGTGGGTGGATTTGCTGGGGAGCCTGCTGGTTTCCACAACAGCAGTGAGTGATGGGATTAGAGGAAATGTTTTCTAATAGCCTCCTGACAGAGAGGGTGGCAGCCTGGGGGCACACTGAGGCTTCTACACAGCACCACAGCTTCAACAGCAGGGTCAGCTGAGTAGGACTGAGGGGGTTTTCCCATCATTTGATTTTCTAAATCCTTATCACAGTTGGATTATTTTCTTTTTCTTTTTCCTTCTATTTTTTTTTTCTGTTGACCTGACAAAGGGAGATTTGGCTTGTTCAAAAGGTTATAAATGACATTTTTCTAAAGCATTGGTGGAAAAGCAGAAAAAAAGAGAAGGCAGCTTTTAGAAAGTGCTTCCCCTGAGCCTCAGTCTTTGTGGAGTTTTCCATTTCTTCTGCCCAGGTCTCAGTCTCAGTTTATGGATGGACAATTCACATGCTATTCAGTATGCAAAAATTCCCCTAAGTATAGCAGCTAATATACCAATATCTGTTTGTAACCAACAGTTTAAGGGAGAGCACTGATTTACAGCTTAGAAAAAAATTAAACCATTGGAATTCCAGAGATAATTTTGATTTGACCCAGATCTGTATCAGACAGTTCATTGGAACATAACGATAAATATATAAAAATACAGAATGAGTACAAAATAATAAACTTGTCACCTTGCACATGACCTGAGGCAGGGCATTGTCCAGGTCAGTTAGCAATTTTATTGCTAAGTCCTTAAATCTGAGGAAATTACAGAGCACTGTGGACCAATTCAGGGGAGACCTGTACACCACACAAGCACTTGTTCTGCATATGGCAGAGATTACAAAATGAACTGAGAACATTAAAAAAAACCAAACAAACCTAAAGGTTCTGTTTCAATTTTTAAAAATACCTTTCAGCCCAGGCATCCAAATGCCCTAGATATTTCATGGGCCAATATGAGAGCCTTAGGGGGGAAAGAAAATTTACTATAAAGACCAACAGCCAGTCCCCTCTGGTTCCCTTCCAGGACTTTCAGAGCAACCCACTGGAATATTCATGGAGTGGATGCAGTTTCTCCAGCAGGGTCGGTAGCACCCGGAGGCCCTGCCTGGCCCCTCCAGAGGAGCTGAGAGTGCAGAAGCTGCTCTAAGGCTCTTCAGCTGGTGGGGATCTCCAGGAGGTTTGTGATGGGGATGTCCTGTGCCTGTAGGTGCCTGTGCTTCCACACAATGGGTGTTCCACAGACCAAGATCGAACAAAACAGCGGCAGCAGCAGTTGTTCGTTATCAAATAAGAATTATGAGAAAGGGATATCTAGCTTTTAGTGCACCAAAAAAAGGGAGCAAAATGGGCTATTACGTTGCAAAACATATTCTAAAAGCCAAAGTAAAGCACTAGTCTACAGCCACCTTACTTCTCTAACTTCACGTTCACCTAAACACACATAAACTCTGCACCAGCCCAAAGCAAAATGAGGCAGATCTGGAATCAGCAGAGTAACAGCATTTACCACGCCAGTTTTGTCCATACCTTGCAAATGTGCTTTCTTGCATATTGGTGTTGATTCCTGCAACATCCGGTAGCTGAGTTTAACCTGAAGAAATTCAGCAGCAAGTATCAGCTTGGCCATTTGTTTGGCCATATGTTGTGTCTCTGCTGCAAGAGAAAAAAATAAAGTTTTTGACCAATCTGGTGCTGGTTTATGCTGTCAGATACAACAGTAGTTGTGTTCCTTTGTCAGAGTTTCAGCTTTATTAAAGCTTATCCCTAAGGATGTTCAACAACTGAAATCAAGAAGACACTGCACCAGTGCAAGAGCGACAATATCTTTCTGACTGAGATACCACAACAGACCCATAATATTCCAGCAAATAGCACTTGCATTTTGTCAAAATTCATCACAATTTTTTGATATTTTGAGATTACAGAGACAAAAATCCTTGATAAAAAAAATGTATACACCTTGACAAAATGCTATGAAAATTGACATAAGGAAGTTTTCTCTGGGAAGGTTTGTGCAGCTACTCTCCATGTTAAACCCTCAATCTACTGAAATCCTCGATTTAAGCTGTACCTTTAGATATACTTTAAACTTTGGAGGATCTGTTGCTTACTCAAGGAGGACTAATCAACTGTTTATTGGCAAGAACTACCTCAAAGTTATCTCCATGCACTGTTTTTCAACTGGCAGAACAGATGGACTTAGGCAGAAATTACTCTAAATCTTTCAGGTGATAAAATTCCTATTGTATTGATAGGTTAATAGAAGCAAGCCCTGTGGGTTCAGCCCTCTCATTAATGCAATGAGAGAGGCTGTGGGATCTGCAGGGAAGAGCTCAAGAATGCCATAAATTACATCTCCTGTGGCTTTCAACAACAAATAGATAGTGTTGGAGTTTACTCAAGGTGTTGGCAAGTGCTGTAGTAGGGAATCCTGAAAAATATCTAAGTGCCAGATGATGTTTCCTCATACACAGAGTGTCACTGAGGAGGGCTTGTTGCATTTATGGCCCAGATGCTTTCTTTTCCTAGAGAAGAAATCTTTCTGCAGTGATTGGACTCCGGGCAGTGGGGACAGCAGCAACAGCTGCAGGAGGCAGGGGAGAACAGGGAGCAGCGCTGGCACTTCCAGCACACACTGCAGCCTCTTGCAGCTGATTTCCCTCTGCAAGTCTCCTAGAGGTGCAGAGATTAGCTGTAAAATTGCTTGGAAGCCTAAAAATCCCCAAAGATGCAATATTGCACCTTCTGCAGATGTATCAGTGTTGTAACTGCAGCAGCTGAGAGAGGTAAGTGAAAAGAAATTATTATCATCTGTTAGCTGAGGGGGTAAACCAAAATGAACTAAAAGTTTTGGACTCAAGGCCTCCTCAGATCTGCTTTCTAATGTTTGCTTTTCATCCAGTTAAAGGGCAACAGCTGCTGCAGCTCCTCTGAGGATACTCCTGCAGTTCTTACCTGATCTTAGGGAGCAGAAGTTGGCTTTCTGTTTGGCCTTGTCACACTCCATGCTGCAAGAGTTGGAGGGTTTAAATGCCTGACAATCTCTGTTCTTTTCCTAATTGCCTCTGGTTTTGGACAAAACAAAAAAAAAAAGGCTGTGTTCAGATTTTGCTTAAGTTGCATTACATTTTCTCATGGAAAAGAAAGGCAGATACCCTAATGCCACCCAGAAGACTGCTTCATGCTGTTACTGCTGCTCTGTCCTCTGGCCCAGTAACCAGGCCAGATAAAAAAACCAAAAACCACATCTTTGACCAGATCAGCCCCAACCCACACCAACAACCCATTCTTTAAAAGTCTGCTATTGAACCACTGCCTGTGGGTAGTTCAAACAAAAGAAAACAAAAAGGGGGAAAAAAAGAGACAGGAGAAAAAAAAACTGCATTAAAGTTGTACTGGAGAATCATTCAGCAAAATTCCCACTTGTGTATTAAAAGCTAAGCTAAATAACCCTGGGCTGCATGGGAAAACAAGTAGGAAAGAAAACTCTTCTATTCTCTAGAATTACCCCGCCCCTCAAGCATACCAGGCATTTTATCTTCTTAGTCTTCATAAAAAATCCATTTGTGAAGAAGACATGCTGCATTTACCCCTTTTTCTTGACACAGGAGGATTTGTCCTCCCCATCCCCTGCCCTGTGTCAGAAGTAGTAACACATGACACTCACACTGAAGACGATTTCCACTCAGGAAAGGAATGTCTCTCTCTCTTATCCCCTCTCCTCCTGTTTTATGGCTCTTTCCTACCTGTCTGCCTTATTTATCACTGCTGCAATTTTCAAGTATTTGTTTGCCTGCTTTCTTCCAGGCCTGTGTTTCCCATTCTCATCAGCTGCCCAGTCTGATCCCCCATCACCACTGGAAAACAGAATTGGGGGTTTAATCTCATGAATTTGGAAGATGTAACACTTGCACAAGGTAAAGCTTGCTTTTAGAAAGGCAGAGAGCTCACGTTCAAAGCCAATCTACCCAGGGATTTATTTGGGTGGATTCCTATCTGTGAACAGCTGCTTCTGAAATGGAAGATAATGGTAAAGTGCTTAAAATGCTGATTTTTAAGCGTATGCCCTGATCTGGATTTTTCTGCAAGAACCCTCCATGAAAACAAGGGACAAGGAGCTGGTCACAGCAGCGAGACAGAGCTATGCATGACAGTATATAAAAATTGCTGATAATAGGACTTACCCTCAGGTGCTGCAAAAAAATTGTCTATAGAAAAGATTAGACAGGGCAGCTGGGAAGTGTGATGGTTAAAACTGACTGGAAACACAAAGCTGTCCTCTTTTTTGGCCTGGAATAGTCACTTTCTCTTCCCTGAGATAATCTTACCACAAAATACTACAGCAAAACAAATAATCCTTCATATCAGATGCACTCTGCACACCTGGTATTTGACTCAATTTCCTAAATGGGTGAGTCAAAGCAGGCTGGGCTGACCTGTTAGTCGAGGCACAGCAGGGCATTCCCTCCTGTGCTCTTGGGCTGGTGGAAAACAGCACCAAAGAGCAAGGGAGTTACTGCTGAAAGGATGACACAGATAAATTAGTCTCCCACTTAGAACTGCTAATTATAAATCAGCCCAAATCACATCCAAGTTATTTGGTTATATGCAGTTCAACAGAAATTATTTTAACACTAATGTTTTAAAACACTTCAAAAACTTAAAAACAGCGAGATGGAATGAATGAAACGAAGAATCCAATATAATTTTGGCCAAAACAGTCAAGAGTCCCCATGGGCACTGGGAGGGAGTGCCTGGGGAAGGAAACACCTACTCACTGCCTGCAGGCTCCCTGGCAGCACCCCACTCCCACCTCAGACCCTCACCTCTTCAGCCTCACCAGCTACTGCTGGTGAACAGATCCAGTGTAAACAATAGAATTATATATTTTTATATTATGCTGTTACAATTTTTACACTTCTACAGGAAAGAAAACTACAGGGCCCTAAAAGGGGGCTTCCAAGAGCCCCTTCAGCTGCTAATCAGGGCTGGGCTCTGGCTGATCCAGTCTCTCTGCAGCTCCTCACCCGCCCCCAGTGAAGGCAGAAGCGATGCTGTGGCCGTGGCTCACAGCAGCTCCTCCGTCTGTCCCTTGTCCTGCAGCAGGAGCAATCCTGTCTTATCGTGGCATCTGCCCCTCCCTTTGCTTTGCAAAGCATTTTGTTGGTGTTTGCTCGAAGTCTTCCAGCGGGTGAATGGCTCTGACCCAGGAAACACGCGCTGCAGTGCAGCGTCCTGCCGTGCTGTGACACGCGGCCTCAAAAGAGCGTTTGCACTTGGTCTGTTTGGCTCTGGCTCTCTATCAGGTGATGGAGTGGGAAACTGCAAACTGGCGTCGATGAGTGAGCCTTTTTCTTACCACTACTCATGGGCCTCCAGCAGCTGAAGAATGCAGTCCTGCCTGCAATCAATCCATCAGTTCGTGGTGTATGGAAGCCCGGATCCAGGACCACCTGAAACTGTTGCCACTACCACGTGCAAGCTCTTCCAGTGTTGTTCTGGATGGGGATTTTTTGCTCCTCTTATGCTTTAATTAAGCAAAAGCGAAGTCTCAGGCTGACCTGGACAAGGAGGGGGATTCCAAGCAGTACAGAGCGTTGGTGTAGCTGGCAGCCCACTCGGTGCAGCACTGAGGAGTAGAAGCCATGGGAAAGAGAAACATCTTCATCAGCAATGCCAAAGGGGAAGAAAAGGCAAGATGCAAAGCAGGATGTAAAGAACAGATCCTGGAAAAGAGTAAAATTTGTATCATGCCATCTGGGATCGTATGAAGACAGTGACAGTAGGCTCTCTCTCTATAAGCACTTCTGAAAGCAGTTCTTAAGTAAGTCTGAGTAAGGCATTCAGGTGATTTACATGTTTCCAGTCAAAATAAAAAATCTCAACATTTTCTTGGCAGGCTTCAGCAAGGTTTAATTCCCTCTTTAGGGCTTTTTGAATTCCTTTTTGAATGAGCACAGCTGTGCCGTACACATTTCAGTTCAAACCAACCCCTAAGAACACACTGCCCGATCCCCGAGTTCAGAAAGGCAGCTGAGGATGTGACTTGAGTGCCTGCCTGCAGCAGCTTCACCAGGACCACCAGGACCACTGTGGCCCCATGGGGACCAGCTTGCTGTAATGGCTCTTTAATTACCTCCTCCTTTGCTGGCTGATCCCACCTCACTGATCTGAGTGCAGAACTCGGACCTGGAACTGTAATTCAAATACTGTGAACTTCCAGCCGAGCCAGACAACAACTATTGTCACTTCAGCATCCCTTTCCTGGGAGAGAGAGAAGAGGCTAGCTAAACTCAGGCCGACAGGAAAAGCCACTGCAGGCATAAACACTCTTGGGACATTGGCACTGTGGCTGTGCTGCTGAGCAGCATGAGCAGGCCCAGTCCCCACTGAGCAGGAGCTGGGCCAACCCCAGGAACGGCCCTCTTGTAGAAAATCCACCACTTATCAACAACTTCACCCCCTCAGTGTTGCCAGTGCCCAGTTTTTTATGGACATCTTCCAGTGCTTGGAGAAGAGATGGCAATTCAGCAGCCCCACTGATGATGATCCTAAAAGTGAAGTGAGATGTGGAAGCTGCTGCCAAACACCCCAGTGCTCCTGAAGAGTAAGAAAATACCGGTTTGCCTTCCACGGGCCCTGCCAAGAGATGTTACAAGCCCCAAATGACCCCTGGGCATATTAACACCTACTCTTTTTTGCACAGTGGTCGTGCTGGATCCAGTGCTTCTTCCAATTCAAGCTGGTTTATTCACATTTCAATTGCTTAGAGCAGTAATAATGAAGAGAGAAGTTACAGACAAATCACCCCTGCCATTCACTTGCCTGACTTTCTGTTAGTGTTCCGTTTGTGTTATTTTTTTGGTACAAATAGCAGTGTTCAGGAGGCTGTAGTATTTATGGTATAGGTATAGGAAAAAGGCAAATAAAAGATGGGAGAATGAGTCGCCTGCAGAGGCAGAATTTGTCTCTCCCAGCATCAGCTTTGCAAATAGAATGGCAGGGCTGGAGAGCAACGCCCCAGGTCCAGATGGGATTTCTCTGTAGGGTAAGTCAGTATAAACAGGGTAAATTTATCTGGAGGATTTCCTCAAGTTTGATTTCAGGTCAGTGGAGGGTGGTAAGGAGCAGCAGCAGCACAAAGGGGAAGACCCAAAACTGGCTTTAATGATTAGGCATAACAAGGAATTTTCTCCAATATGCAGAAAACAAAAACTTTTCACCTAGCCCATAATTTTCCCCAAAATTCAGAAGGAAATAAAATAGAATTCTAGGACATCAGCCAAACCACCAGCTCTACCTTCCTATTTCTCCTATTTCCATGTTCATACTGCGACTGTTGTTCCAGGTCTTGATAAATAAACTGTCCAGGAGCTCACTTTTGACAAAGCCTCTCAACAATCACAGAAGCCCCATGCTGACTTTGGCCCTTAAACACTGTTTCAGAGGTGCAGAGTTAATGCAGCATTCACATGCATGTTCTTTAGCTGACTGAGAGCACTGATGGATCTTTTACCTACAGCTGGAGCACCAGAGGGGCCTTTAGGTGAGCACAGTGTGAGCTGAGGGTCACTTTCCCCAGTCCTGGTGTCGTTAAGAGGTGCACAGCCTCCCTGCTCCAGCCTAAAACCCCAGGTGAATAATGGAAAAGGAAGGGCAAAGCTCAAGGGTCCTGTTTGCTTCCGCAAGCCCTGCACTTCTGAAGAGGTTACCCTGAAGCGACCTTTTCCATAGGGTGTGGTGACTGGGATCCGAAGTGTTCTCAGCTGGCACAAACAGAGAATGAGTTCTAAAAAGGGGGGTTTGTAGCTTTTACTGACCCCCTTTACTTTGTAAAACTTCCTTTTCTTTTCCCCCCCCCAAAAAAAACCAGATAAAGATGGAGATGCAAGATGGGATGAGAAACAAACATGAATCAGAGAAGAAGAAAAAAAATACAGGCTGTAGCCAGGGAGGCACAGGTGCCAGACCAGCTGACAGACACTTCTGACAGACCAAGGGAAAGCATGGAAAATGGGATAGCTCACAAAGGAAGAAACTGAATGTCAAATTAACTATTTCCCTGTACTCAGCCAGCCTACGTCAGTTTTTCATGTACATTTGAGACTGTCAGAAAAAAAAAAAGCTGATTTTCTTGGAAAACACAGATTACAAACTGAACAGGCTATTAAAACCACTTTGTCTTGGGAATTTGGCTTAAACACCAGATTAAATGAAAGATAGCTAATTTGATTAAGTAGAACAAGTTATCTAAATCCCTACTTAGGGAAAACACCGCCAGCAATTCGGCACTATTTTGCAAAAGACCTTCAATGTTAAATAGTTTCAGCAAGAGCAATACCTACAGACACATGGCACTTCTCCATGCATGAGGGACACGTTTGCTGGGCAGGCTTCAGGGCAAGACAGCAAATTAAACTTACAGGAAATAAGAAGAAAGTCTGCCATGATGGTGAGGAATCAGGTGTGATCAGAACTTACCTTGTCACTGTCAGCTGAGGTTACAGACCCCAGTGGCACTGCCTCTTTCTTGCAATGGCATCTCCAGTTCTTGGGGAATTCCTTCCTCAACCTCCCTGTGATGGCACGGAGAGAAAAGGCAAAACATTTGTGCAAATGTTAAGAGACAATGAACTGTCACTTCAGCTCTCATTTGTAATGAGTAAGATTTACTCTGGCTAGCATGAATCATTTTGATAACACATATAACTAGTTTTATAGAAGTTTTAGTATGTTATAAAAGCTGCTCTATCACTTGTGCTCCCCTGGGGCTCTCATAAAATGATTTTGTTACAACTGTATTCTCCTTGGAAGTGAACTGCAGACAACTGAGCACATCTGTATGTCAGAAGCATTGTAAGCCAAGGCATTCAAGGCAATTTTAATGCCTTTTTCATTTCTAAAATCCGTGTGAAGAAATGCAGTCAGTTGTGGGCTCCAGCCCTATCAGCTGCCCAAAGCTGAAGACACCCTCTGCTCCCAGGCTGTCGCTCAGCCGCCCCCACACAGCCCCTGGCTGCCCACAGCAGATGCTGCAGCTCAGCAACCCGGGAGCTGGGATGCTGTCAAATGACCTTGGGGGAAAACACTCAACAGGTATAAATAACACAGGTCTTTAATAACTTCATTTGGGCTACAGAAATTTATGCCGGATGAGGATTTGTCTCTGTGCAGGGAGCTGCAAGGTGAGTTAACTGGATTCCATCTTTGTGAGGAAGAAAAGTGGGGCTGGTACGAGAGTGCACTAAGTGAAACCAGCAAGCCCTTCTGATTTTATACACCCTTTTTATTTCATATGTATTTTAGATACTGAAAGTAGGCTATGATTGAGCCTTGTGGCTACTTCTGAAGAGCACCATTAATAAACAGACTATTTTTAACAACTGCCCTGCTAATCTGTGGTGAATATGCCAGAGGAGCTTGATGAGGTTAAGGGCTGCTGCAAACATCAGCCAGACACTGGCTTCTGACCATGTTCAAGGGACAAGCACCTTCAAACACCTACCCGATAAATCACTATTATTCATGAGGAGCAGCTGCCTGCAGAGTATTGTGAGCTGCTGTCCTGTGGCCTGTAACCTAAAGGGGCTCATCCATCCCGACTTGGCCCAGCTTGGCAACGCTTCACCTTCTTAGTGGATCCCATTCAGGGCATTTCCCCAAGGCCCAGCTTTCCCACAGCATGGGCAAGGCGGATGAGAAATGCTGTTTGAGCATGATACAAACTCCAGGCTGAATGGGCACCAGCAGTAGCAGCTGTGGACAGGATGGGAAGAACCTGCCATGCTGCCGTCTTGCTTTTCCTCTGCCACAATCACAACCTCCAGGTCAGTCACAGCCCACAGCATCCCTCACCTCCTCCTACCCCTGGGTCATGTCCCAGTGCAGCTGTAAGAGCAGGTGGAGAAGGGGGTATTTGGCAGTGTCTAAGGAGCGAAGCCCTTGTACTAAAGGGCTGTAAGGAGTCAGAGAGACAACAGCCAAAAGGCACTTCATAAAACCCAAGACGTCCCAAAGATTAAGAGCATCTTCTGCGGTTATTTTAATATTGTACCACATGATGCTGCCAATGACGCATGAACTCAAGTCACATGTGACAGGCAGCAAAAGTAAACAATGGTGGCATTTGACAATTGAAAAATTGTAAGGCTAAAAAAAAAAAAACAACAAACGTTTAGAGCTTTGAGGTGTTCTGAACTGAAACCAGGGTTCCTGACACTTCTATTCCAGCCATCTGTGCTCTCTCTCTGGTTACTGGAGCAACCGGAGGCACGTAAAAGAGCTGGCTCATCCCCATCCTTAGACTGGTAGGATACATTCCATTTTGAAGATGTCTGTTTCTTCTCATCAAGGGTGAAGGCAGCCAGAACGGCAAGTTTTAGCCACCTACAAGCTGCCTTAGAAGGTACAGGCTCTTTGGTAATTGCTGGCAAGAGGCATCTCACTCCCCTCTCCCTGTGGTTTTAAATCTACACAGCAGCAGAGCACCAACCAGTCATCCTGTCAGATCTGTATCGCCACTTTGCTTCTGGTTTAAGTAGTTTGTCTCCAGGAGATTTTTTGGATACTTCCTCCAAACAAGAAATCATAACGATTTCCTACACCCGTGCAGCTCCGCGTGCCAGCTGTTGAGGAGCAGCCGCAGTGGACTTGAAAGTAAACAAATCTCAGCCCGGGGAAGATCAGAAGGGCCGACAGACAGCCCTACTGGTGCTGATTTATACTTATCTTTTATCTCCTTCCCTCTCCTCCCCGAGCACACTAGCTGTTCTCCCACGGTCCTTCTCCCAGGGAAATCCGTGTGCTTGCTTTCTGCTATCGTGCATCTTCAATTCCCAATTTAATTCTTGAATTCTTTCTAATTTTAATGTAATACTCCCCTTTTTGTAACTGCAAACCTGCTGGGGTAAAGCGCCGACTTGAACTTGTTCCCAAAGGCACACAAGTAAATCCCTGGCTCTGGGAACACAAAATCTCCAATACTTTGCCCAGAAGGAATCTGAAATAGCAGACGCACAATGCCTCCCACTTCACAGCAAGCAGAGGAGGCGCTTTGGCTGACACTGCTTTTCCAGCTCTCCGTGGAAGAGAAGGGGAAGCCGCCAGCAGGACAGTTATCCAGCAAGCACAGACTTGCTACCCTCGTGGAAAAAACTCCTTCCAAAGACACTCTCCTCACTCACAGCTTGTAGGACCAGAAAAGATGCCTCTGCCCTGGTGTACAGGGCTTCTCTGAACTAATCTGAATTAGGGCAGGTTTTTCAGAAAACAGCCCAGTTTTGATGTACATTTCTAGTACTGATCGGTCAACCCCAGCGTCACTTCTCACATGTTGTCCCTGCCGTCAAATTATAAACTAGAAATCAGGTGCAACTTCGTCTAATTTCAGCCAAAAGCTCTTGTTAAACGCTTGTTTTCAGACCAATGTTGAATCTTCCAAATTTTTGCTTCTGTATCATGATTATGTTAATCTTCTGATAGACTAAGATGCATATTTTCTGAGCCATCAATATTGTCATTACAATCATCTCTTCATTTCCATCTTAGTGTCATCTATAATACTAAGCTCTCTTACTTTGATATATATTCATTGTTTATTTTTTGCCCACTGATTTAGAGTCTGACTTGCTCTACAAGCAGCTATTTAACATCTGTAGAAAAGCTTTTATCAGCATATGATATGAATTCTTCCATTTGGCATTCCACTGAAGACAAAGCAGAAACATTTTTGAACACCTCTGCCTCTTCTGTTACTGCCAGTGCTGTAATTTCCATTTTAGACTTACTGCTGTGGAAAGAAAGCCCTCTTTTACTCTGCCCAAGCTTTTAACTCAGAGGTTATTTTGCTTCTGTATCAACCCATGCCCGGTTTCTAATCTATATTCAATTCTTCCCTGCCTGACTTCCCTTCTCTTCCCTGCCTTCTTAACTACTGCCTTTTCCTCCTGTTATCTTCTTTGGTGTTTAGAGAACTCCATCCAGCACCAGCTGCATTTATTTCACTCACCTGAAAGTAATTATTACACAATATTTCAGTCTATCTTAAGAGAATCAGAAAAATAATCACATCAAACATTAAAAAAAAAAAGAGGCAAAGTTCACACCTCAGACTTCCAAACGTAATCCACCTGTGCTTTTCTGATGTGTTGTAATTATGTGTTATTATTTCAGGATTGCATAAGGGTATAATTTCTTCTGAAGATGTTCACTACTTATTTTCCATAGCAGCTAAAATCCAAAACATTGTAAAATTCCAGATTAAAAGCATGATGCTGAGTTACAGTATTATAAACCAAACTTTTGGATAGCTGGTTCAGCAGCCCCAGTGGGAAAGCATGGAATGCTGGAAAAGGATTACAGTGGTTTTTACATTTACGAAGAGTTACTGCTGGTCACAAGAGAGGTCTCACGTTACTGAGAGTACACATTATTTGCTGGAAAATAAAAGTCTCTTGAAAAGCAAAAAAAAAAAAGAAAGGAAAAAGCATCAGACATTTGAACAGCTGGAAGCATTTTTAGACACTATCAAAAAAAGAGAAAAAATTAGAATAGTATTTCCCCTTCTGTAGTAAGTCTCATAGTGGTGGTATAATATGTTCCCTAGAGGCTTAATCATGTCTACTGTTCAATCCTCAAAGGTTATTTCACTAAAAAAAAATCAGTGGAGTCAACAGAGTTTCTTCATAAAAGAACCTGAAGCTGTCATTGGCAGTTGTATTTATTTTTCTACCAGCTCCCATCTTTGTCAGACATCCTAGTTATAAATCTGAGCAATAAGCTGCAATCCACCATGCTCTTGCAAAAGGCAAGATTTTCTTCCTTTCTTTGTTGATATCTGATTGCATATTAGGAAGATATTGTTTGATGCCACTCTGATAAAACCTTGAAAAGACTGTTGTTTGCAGAAGGATCAAATGAGACGGTGAATTAAGGAAGTAATAGCAGCCATGAGCATAAAACAATGTGACTACTACATATAGGTTGAAGAGGTATCTGTACACTAAATCCAACATCACTTGAATTTCTTTCAAATTAAAATGTAGGGGCAATCTCTTAATTGTAAATGCTCTGCTTATTCCGCCAATTATGATGCTTTATTTTCTTTACCGCAGTGCTTCCAGAGCCATGTCAGCACGAGAATTTCCGTTTGCTAAGTTCTTTTTGTCACAATGAATCTTTCAACGTGTGCCAGCTCCAGATAAACATAATTGTTAGTTTGTTCCAGTACAAAACCCAGGCAACAAACAATGCCAGGCTCCCTTAGCAACACTCTTGAATTCCCTTTGAAACATACTTCCATTAAATACCCCACTATGCGTTGTTAAATTTACATTCATCAGCTATTGTATACTTTACGGGCCTTCCCATCTTCACAATGGGTTTTTACTCACACCTAAACTGACACTTAGTTTTTGTAGGTTTTTTAATGACTTTACTTACAGCAAAATGCCCACCTAGTTTGTTAAGCAAAAACACTCATTCCTCTCAGGGACCTACTGCAGACACACAGTGGAGTCAGTCAGCGGTACAAGCCAGCAGCCTTGCTGTGGTACGTCTGAAAATGCACTCACTATGGTTTAATCAAAGCATCTAAAAATGTCTAAATCCAGCTCTACCAGAATGACTGTGCTACTCATACAAGGCAACTTCCACCTTGCAAAAAGAAGCAGTGAAAAAAATAGGGTAAAATATCAAACAATACCCTTTTGTACAGGTTCTGCTAAAAAGAGGGCAAATCATCCAATCAGCTCTACTCCTATTTATCCCTTCCCAAACACCCACTTTTTTTGGCTGGGTTTTTCTACCTTTACTTGCTTCTCTCTTAGTTATTTGCCCTCATCTCTCAGCTTTGGTCCTCTTCCTCTCTTGCTTCTTTCAATGCATTTCTGCTGAGCAGAACACTTACAATACCTTTTATAAGAACCTACAAAGGACCTCTAAACAAGGCCATTCCTCCACTTGTACAGAAAAAAAAATCACCAGTTTTCTTCCTTTTTTTTTTTTTCCAAAACACCCTCAAATACCATTTCATAATTTACTTGAAGGGAAAAAGAAAAATCCACTGATAACATTCCCTTTGTTCATCATCCACTATATAATGTGCAACCTTACCAAACTGCTCCGGCCTATCCTGGAAAAACATTTGTTTTGAATTATTTTGTTTCCCTCCCAAAACCCACCCTCCTGTATTTTAAACAGTTCCCCAAATTTGTCCACTCATCATTAAAAGGAAACTCCATGTTAATAAACATGGAGGGACCAGATCATTTGTAGGGCACTTATTCTACTCCTTTGTCTCTCTTATGTGTTGCAACATATCTCTTTCCTCTTCACCCTAAAATTTTCCATTACAGACCGGTAGGACCACAGATTTACTTCTCCCATCTTTCTGTTCCCTATTTCAAATACAGCTCCTAGTTTTTCTCTTCTTTCTTTCTAATTTCCACTTTCTTTCAAACACAGTTTGCTTTCCCCCAGTGCAGGACTCCTAGAAGAAATATGGTTAAACAGTGTTAAAGAAAATCCACGAGCATGTGAGAAAGACCTGTGTGAACAGTTCTGGGCCATAACATCAAGAGGTAAGCCCTAGTAGTGAATCAATGTGTGCACCAAAAGACCATTCATACCACTCCAGTCACCCTGAAGATGAGTTCAATTCTCGTTTACTCAGATGTTCCAACAAGATCAGATTTTCTAACAGAGGATTTGCTAGAGGATTTGTACTCTCAAATTCTATGCTTAAGCTCCTATGCAATGGAAAACAGTCATCTTCATAAATGAAACCAGGTGATCCAATGAAAGTATTTATTACCCTTCCACCAACATGAACAGTCAAACTCTAAAAGTGTTCACCAAAAAGCAAAACCAGTCACAACAATATTTTATCCACAATTATGAAGACATACACAATCTTCCATAAAAGAATTCCATTCTGTTGTTATGAGTCCATGATAAATGTTTCAAAGTCATGGTCTAAGTCTGAAACAAGGGCATCCACAAAATCTTCAACTGAAGGGGATTTCTGAAGCATACCTACAAAAAAGCAAGACAACAGAGTCTTCATAAGGATACTGTGACTTCGACAGCTTCGTCAGTAATAACAATTACTGCTAACTAACTTTGAATGTCACTATACGACAGAAAGAGCCACCAGGTTTCTTCGTCAAGAAAAAAGTGCAATTATAGTGCAGAGCGATTATTTAATTTCTTCAAGATACCTGTTACACATTTTCACAGAATTGACAGGTTTCAAGATTGTTAACTGACTTTTGTTATTATGACCTTGTTTAAGCAGTGAATTGTATCTGTTTTAAAGCAATGTAACTGCAGACTCAGTCATTTCTAAATGACTGAAATAAATTAGTGATTGAGCAGGTATATAAATCTTTATCTGCTAAGTCTCAGCTCTGACCAAACCAGAAAAACCCACATTTTCTCAAAGCATTACACACCTTAGAACCATTTAATTTAGTGTTTGAAGTACAGCTATATCTGAAATTTTGACAAGGCACAAAACATAAACAAAAGCATTTTCAATATACTGCAGTTTCAGTTTTGCTTTTTTTACAGTACCAGGACTTACCTCTTTGCAAGAATTAATTACTGCATCTGTTAGCTGTAGCACTTGGCTACATGATAACAGACAGGAAAATTAGCATAATGAAGAATCATGCTCAAGTACTTTGTCAGGTAATTCTATAAACAGAGAAGCTAAAAATTTCACCCCTTCCTCTTCAGAATCCCAATTTTTAGACAGCATGAGAAGATTTCCTTTAAATTATTTTCAGATGCTTCTTTGTACTTAACATTCCATAAGGTTGATTTTTTCACTGTTATTTACATTTTTAAGATTATATATGGAAAACTACCTCATAACTTGTACCAGAAAAAAAACAAAACAGAAACAAAATACCAACAGTACAACTGCCAAATTATGTAAAATTTAATCTTTGTATTTCTTTGAAGTGATCTCTTCTTTCTGACAACTGCCAATGTAAATACAACCTTGTTCTACCCTTTCTGATCGGTGTACCTACTGAACATAAATTTATATTCTTTCACATCTTCAACAATATTTGCTTTTGATGGAAATTGTAATTGCATGCTGCTAAAAGACCATAATCTTTTACTATAACACAATGATTCAAAACCCATCAGGAAACAGACCAGCTCAAAGTAAACCGGTGTGAGCAACCAAAAAGAATTTTCTTGCTAAGACGTAACAGAATTCCATTTCAATCTGATTTAAACACATGTTACAAGTGTCAACACAAACTGCCATGGCCCAGTAGATTAATAACAAGCACTAAAAGGAAAACAAATCTCACACTATATATAGATTGACTGAAATGCTGTTAAATGAAGTTTACATCAAGCTATTTTCAAAACGAAAGAGAGCAGAATTAATATTTCCAAGTACTTGGTAAACTTGTCATTTACTCTGATGTTAGAAAAATCGCTGTGGAATTACTTGTAGTTCACAATGAAAAATGGCTTGCTATGTGCTGGGCTGAGAAACAGATGTGTGCAGATACCCAGCTACTGATCCGAGCTCCCCAGAGAGCCGTGGCCTCTTGCAGACTCCCTCTCTCGGGTTCCTGGCTGGGGAACACACATATTTGCTCCCTAACAGCCTTGGAAAAACTCCAGCTAAACTCATTTTTTCCTGCAGTTTTCACAGAAGAGAGAGTGCCCTAAGAAGGTGACAGGGATGGCAGCCCACTGGAACATGTACAGTCATTCCTTTTTCACCAGATACCAGTATGGAGAGATGACTAAAATGCTGCACAGATGGTACATAAAGATGGCCATAATAGATATAACCACCACTCCCTGAGCCTCATAACACAGAAATCCCCTTCCAATACTGACTTTATAAAAAACAGCCAGTCTGGATGATGTTTAGCCAATTCTTTGACACACTAGCAATTGTTCTGCCAATTATCAACATATTGCAAAAGAAGAAGAGCCAATAGTATAATGATTAGGCAGAAGAGAAGAAACTGAAGCTGGGATTATCTTCAAGGAGATTTAATTTCCCCTCTTAGATAAAAATGGCAAATCATAACAAAAACATGCCAACCCTGAATATTACAAAGTGAAATATAATTAACTACAGTATACTTGGATGTATTTTAGTGCATCTGAACATAGTCTTACCAAATATCACTCAAAATTTGTTACAAATTGTATTTATTTATTAAAACCAGGTTTGCTTTAAATATGTAGGAGATTCCAAAATTATTCTGGCAATGGCAATGTCAAATGACCTCCCACCCAGTAGTTCCAGCTTTTGATAACAAAAACAGATTTCAGAAGTCTTGCATTAGTGGTCTGCCACATTGTTATTTTCCCAATACTGACATCAAAAGTAGACACTAAAAGACTTTGCTTTTGCAAAGGAAGGATGAAGAGTAACTGAGGTCATTGCTGAAGAACTCCTACTGTAGTGAAATGATGATGCCCTTATTAAATAAATAACTACAGGTTTTAGAGTAGACAGCTCCGAAAGAAACAGGCAGTGATGGTATTTCTGTGTTTTAACCTCTTACTCTACACTGATGTGCTAAAGAGTGGTCATGTCTCTCTTTAAAGCCCAATAAAATATATCAAAGCAAGATCAGCTTTGATATATTGTAAGCACTCAGCACTTCAGTCTAAATGATTTAGTAAGATGTCCACAAGGTCTGATGGTTGCAGTTTTCAAATTTAGGAGTGTATTTTAATACGTTCAGCCCAACTCCTATTTCAGCTCGGTCTCTCCCAAGCCTAAGGCAACTGCATAGCTTATCTTCGCTGCTTTGAAGTTTCTTTCACATTACAGCACTGTGGTTAACCACACCCTTTTGAGAGATGGTTAGCTATAACCTACAATCACTGAAAATTGAGAGAAGAATAAAGCCTGTGGCAAAATTTGGCCTCTGCCCCCCTGGAACACTAATTATTTTGGGTCCATGTAGTTTGAGCTAGCATATGTTGCCATTCACATCACCTTTTAGGATTTACGCCTGTTTCTTACACTTTCAAAGAGGCGTACAATCATTATCTGCAGATTTTTGCAGCCTCTTCAAATTATAATTACTCCATGAAGTACAGTCTGAGGCATGGAAAAGCAAATTTTCAAACAGCATTGGAGCAAATGGGTGTTTATTTACACAGCCATGTAGGCACAGAGCTGAGTATGACTGTCTGCAATGTAATACGGCATCAACAAAGCAAACTTTTGCATGAGGACTTCTTCAGAAGCCCCAAGGGCAATGTGACTGCACCAAGGCTGCAGCAGAAGTGCACTCCAGGATATGTTCCATGCTCTCAGCTCCCAAAACATCCAACCCAGTAGTTTTCACACTGCAATTCACTTTCTGCCTATGCACCTGGGTTTCCTTCCAGCCAGGGAGTGCCAAGGGAGAGAGGGAGGAATGGTGCACACCTGAATCTTGTTCAGACCTGCAACCAGCACACAACTGGACCTGGAAGGGACACCTGGGTTATGTAACTTTAAAGGAATTTGGAACCCCTAATGCCATGTAGTTCTAAGAAGAAGAAAATCTGCAAGAGCCATGTGGTGAAAATAAAATGACAGAGGAATCAAGTTCTTCTCAAAAACTATTTTTTCTCTAAGGAAAAATTAAAAGAAAATAAGCCTCTCGGACAAAGCATTGTTCACCTATTTTCAATTGCTCCTGATATCCATATTTGTGACTATTTCTGTATTTCATTGACTATCAAGGGAGTAAGATAAAAAAGATCACTTCAGAAAAAGCTTAAAAAGTTTTCAAAAAACCTCTATGATTTTGGTTTTTTTAAAGGAAACAAATGCCAAGAGAAGCAAATGCAAACAACAACAACAAAAAAGTATATTGTGTTTCCTAATTAAAGACTAGTTCAAACAGGAACCTTGTCAGTAACTCCACAGGTCAGATCCTTTATCTTTCCTAATCAGTACATCTATGGAATCATGTTGGAGAAAGATGAAAAGCTAGGGTCATATCCAAACACAAAAGAAAGACAATAGATAGCTTCTGAAAAGAAAATCATAACAAAGAAACTGCATAAATGAAATGTGCTTGTGAAATAACCTGCTATCAAACAGCCAATGAACATGGCTAACTTCCCAATGAGCTATGGAAGCACTTCAAGGGTGAGGCTGCAGATGTGCATCCGAAAGCCAGACATGTGCAAGCCCATATAAAAAACCACCTGAAATAACAATCTAAAGAGCTTTTTGAAATAGGGCACTAGTGAGCACAGAATCTGGACTGTTTCTCTGAAGAGGAGTAAAATCAACAAGCTTTAAAGGTTGGTGGAATCTGTCTTTAATCAGACATGTTTTGTTATTTGCTATGGAAGCACAGTTTCGCAACTGATGGAAACCAACAGGAGATGGAAATCAAGTATTCTGGAATATCTATAATGAAAAAAAGGGAGCAAGAGGAATCAGAAGATCATTGAACCTAAATAAATTGAATTGTTCTTACTTTTCTCCATAAACTCTCATTTTTTGTAATAAATACAGACCAATCAAGTACAAATATAACTTTTTTCATCAGGTGTGTTCCATGACTTAGCTTCCAATAATCCCAAATCAGCAATCAAGTTATTGTCTTATCAAAACACCTGAGTCACCCTGATTTCATTCTTCAGGGAGTCATTCAAGCATGTTTGTTAAGTTTTTTACTGTGTACAAATGAACATCATGATATGCACAGACAAAGAATCTGCTGATGAACCCTGGTTACTTTTATGATCTTGAATATCTTTTAAGATTTCTACATAGAGTGTAAAAGTGAAACTCAGAATACAAAAGTGGCCAGGGAGATAATCTGAAGCAAAGATGATGCATCCTTGATGGAAGAAGATCAGATCATGGAACACGTAAGAAAACTGGGCATAAACAAGCCCATAGGACCTGGTGGGACGTACCCCTGAGTGCTAGGGGAGCTTGCAGGGGGCATTGCAAGGCTACTTAATCCATTAAAATAGGAGAGGTACCAAAAGACTGGAAAAAAGCAAAAGTAATGTCTGTCTTCAGGGAGAGCAAGCATGAGAACCCAGGGAACTGAGGTTGGTCAGTCTCACCTCAGTCCCTAGAAAGGTGGTGGACCAGCTAATCCTGGAAACTGTTTTCAGACTCATGAACAGCAAAAAAATCAGGAACAGTCACCATGGATTCACCAAAGGCACATCATGCTTACATAACTAGATAACCTTGTATGATGAAATAACTGGCCTGGCAGAAAAGGGGAAAGCAGTGCATGTCACCTCCTTGGACTTCAGTGACCCCTTTGACACTGTCTCCCCATAAGATCCTATCATATGCAAAGAGGAAAGCCAGTTTTACTTCCATAGATTTTCTGTAAGACCATCCACAGATAAATTTTGAAACTTCATTCAAATAGTACGTGATTCAAGGAAGCACACTGCCAGCAACTTCAAGGTAGTTTCCAAGACATTCCAGGAAAATTCCATGCTCAGTAAAATAAAGAATATACCCCAGAAAGAGAAGAGATCATAAGCATATCTGGTGTTTAAAACCATTTTTTCTTTCTCTACCATATGACTTATGATGTAAAAATTGGATATGATTGTAAAGACACACATTCCTGTCTTGCCACTTCTTAATCCACAGTTCTGGGCTACAGTTTTTCAAGGTTACTAACACAAATGCTTCCAGAACAGTAAAGAGAAGTAAGTTTGGGAAATCATATTGAATGAAAAATAACCCTGTAGATCAGAAACATAAACAGACAACCTAAAGAATATATAGTTGCTTAATATATGATGAGTCTAAGGAGAGCAGAGGTCATGGCCTCAAATATAAACAGACGGGTCAAAGAACTGAGATGTCCTTTGTCATGAAAACAGTCATGAAACTGTGCCAATCTCATGATGAAATACAGACACATTTCCACCGTCTTCCTTATCTGTAGAAAAAAGTCCCACAAGTTCCAGTCTGCTAAAATGGAGTGAACAGAGGCCAGTGAAACCATACTCACTCATTCCTTAATACTAAGAATTTCAGAGAAAATTGAAAGATGTGCCATTAGATGAAGGACTTAGCAAGTGCTCACCTCAGGAACAGCAAAAATAATGCAAAAATGTTTGGTTTGAAATCTGCAGCATTACACAGGGAAGTCTTTATCCTGATCCCATTATACAGATTTCAGATAAAGTCAGCAGCTTCTCAAACTTGTTTCATTTTCCTAGCATTATTTTTTAATGTATGAACACACAATATTTTTGCTACGGGTATGAATGATTTTTAGAAGTTATTTTCCATATTCAAAAGGCGAATATGGTAGTGATATGAATAATGAACTATGTTTCTTTATTACAGTTGCTAGAGCTGCATTTCATGAAAATATACACTCGTAGTACTGATACAGACAAAGATATTTTGATGACACTGAAATGAAGTAGCCAAAGCAAGTTCAATTTCTCCTATACAAAATAACCAGAGATATTATGAATTCCATTTATGGAAAAGTTACTAGTTTATTGTATCCAAAAATTATGTCATCTATCTTCCTTCAAGTTTATTCTGAATTCTTTAGACAACCTTGTAATACAAACCTTTCCAACACTTCAGCCCAGCTATCTGTGTGTACTCCATGTACCTCAAGGAGTTCTACCGATCATGACACAAAGGTGATGACCAGTCCACTTAAATTTTTCTTTCATAAATCCAGTGAACATCATAATTAAACTAAAAAGACCAAGTTGGGAAATGCAGTTAAGTTGAAGTTTCTTCCTTTTGCAGGGGAATGAAACAGTTATAATTCATTTCCTACCTTGAACCATCAGCATGGGCTCCTTTCCACCGCCGTGTGCCAGCATCTCTCTACGATAGCGCTCCCCCATTGCCCTGGAGAAACACAGGTGTTAGAGCCATCTGCAAACACAACCTGTCCAGCCTTCACTCAGGTCTGCTTCTGGGATCTCTACAGAACTCACAGACAGAGAAATGAAATTTTCCACCCCGAAACAATGACTGATGCCATGTTGACTCCTCAAATTCAAATTACATTTAAAATCCCACTATGAGTAACTGAACTAGACAAATTTTATACATATGAGTGTGTGTTGGTGCTTATAGAAGTTAATTTACAAACAACATTTCAGCCTTCATTGCGCCAAAGGGGAAAGTTGCTCTGTTACAATGTCCTGAACATTCAGCAAAGGTACCAGAACGCTTACAATTTGTGACCTCACAATTTACTTTTTAATTTCACAGAGCAAAATGAGGAGGATAGCTATACTGAGCTTTGAAGTAGGTGACATGAAGCTTGTTTAATATCCACAGTTGCTTTGATTTCAATACAAAATTACAAGTAATTAGGCATCTATGAATTTCAAGCTCTCTAATTACATCTAAATAGGGATTTCAGTGCCTCCCAACTGACACACCTGTATTTTAAAACACCGGCACAATTTTTTTTGCACCAATGAACATGTCCCAAATTATATATATATAGATACAGATATCTAGATATATAGATATCTATCTGTATCTATATATATATATATCTCAGTGGTTATTTCCTGCTTTGTAATCCTCTAAAAATCAAGAAAAACGCTAAAAAATAATTTGCGTCAAAAAAGCCCACCAACCTCATCTGTTTCATGTTTCCCAAAAGCAACTAGCATTTCATTCCATTTAACATTTCTGTGTTTTTACCTATCAAATGGGTTCTGAGCAAAACACTGTTTCCAGACCATAGAGGCAACAGCCCTGGACATGAGGTAGGAGTAGTATTTGGCACCGTAGCCCACGAGGTGACTGAATCGCAGCTGCCACGCCTGTAAGAAGAAAAAAAACCCCAAAACCCATGTTATCTTTTAAATTCTTTATATTGTTCAATATTTTCTTAAGTATGATCGAAGAAATCTGATACTATTAATGACAAACAAAAAAGAAAATGCGTAAAAAAATAGCCACCAGAAGCAAATCCCAGAATGAACAATCCTTTATCAGAAGAAGCATTTTTCAACCTAAATGCTGTATATCCAATATACTGATCATCAGGATTGAAATTATATATAAACAGGGTCAGAAGGGAATAAAATCAAGCAGTAAAATAAATTATTCATATTTGATAATAGCTGTGTAGTTCTACTGGTCTTGAAAAAAAACCACAATTAGCTTGTTACGAATAACACAATATTTTAAAATTTTCCATGTGGGTAAGTGCAGTGTCACACCCAGAAAAGTTCAATTCATAAACTTTTGTCACAAACAAAATGGTAATTGGGACTTATGTTTAATGCTATTAAAACATACAGCTTTCCAAGTGCCAAAAACATTAGAAGTACACAAATTCCATCCACATGCAATGCCATAATTCAGATTTGTCTGTACATTTTCAAATGCGTATATACATAGCAGATAATAATCCACACTTTTATTGTTATTCATTTACGTATTGTTACTCTGCTTTATGACTCATTCAAGTGATGACAGACTTGTTTTTTAATGCTGTTTAGTGTTGACTGTTTCCTTACGTTTTCTTAGCAAAGAAAATCAGAACTATCAGCCTTATCTTCACAGAAATCAAAATATTTTTTTCTTTTTACTTCCCTGACTGCAACAAAATAATTTGAAGTGTGACAGATCTCCAAAGGTCATCTGGTCCAACCCTCGCTAAAAGCAAAGCCAACTGTGAAGAGATTCCTCAGGGTCCTGTCTAAAGTCTCCAGGGATGAAGATTTCATCACCTCTCTAGTGAGATGTGTAAAGGCAAGCAGGTCCAAACTGAAATGTTCTTTCCCAACAGAATCGGGCATATTTTTTGAAATGAGAACGGATGACTGTACTAAGGAAAGGGTATGAAACTTCCTTTGCCCTGTTGGCTCTGAGGAAACCAGAGAGAAAACAAGTGCTCTGTCTTATTTGTCCTCCTATCCAAAGTCAACACTCTCAATATTCTTGTGATATGACTGTTGCCATGATTTTTGTAGGTACTGTAAAAAACAGTTTCAAAGAGGAACTAAAAGATAAACAATAATGTAGCATAACAGATGTTTTAAACTTAAATCCATGGGCTGTGAGATGCTTGTTCTTATCCTACAGTCTATGGCTGAAATTCTGATAAAGCCAAACAAAAAAGTGAAAGGAAATTAGTAATTTTCCAAAACTATTTGTCTTTGACTGTGATTCTTTAGCACACTGAAATTAAGAAACTCCTCCTTTTTTTACATCTGAAATAAACTATGCTTCTTTATTCAAGAAAGTGATGATATAATCTTATTCTCCATTACCCAAAAATATGTATGTGTATTCTAAACAAATGACCAACTGAGAGGGTGGAAAAAAAGTATTTGGCTTCTACTCAGTCTTTTTTCCTTAAAAGAAAAGGGAGCAAACAGTGCCTCATAATCTAAATTACTTCGAACAACTGATGAGAAACAAGTTTCTAGCTCCCTTTCCTGAGCAACACCTACAAATAAAGTTCTCAAAGTTAGCTTTTGAATGGCTGAGCTACAGCTACTTTTAACAAGATGGTTATCTCCACCCTAAGACAGGTGTCCAAAACAAAGGGAATTTGCCATGGGTGGGCAATTGAGCCCATACTGGCGACCTACACTACTTTAAAGTAGGAGTAGCGAGGTTAAATGAGATGAAAAAAGGTCTCCAGTCTTCAATTTTCCTATGGGTCTTGATGCATGGTGCAAATTCTTAAAAAATATTAACTTTTACATTTTTTTTTAAGGTAAAGCACGGTACTGTATGTCATTGTAGTGCACGTATGTTAAAAGGTTCAGCTTGGAGAGTCTCCAGCTTGCTTTGAAAGGTATTTTGGTTGCCATGTTTATACTTTACAGCTATAGTTTTTCTAACTAGTTCCTTAATTATAACCATAATCATTAAACTAAAAGCACATTTTGAAACAGAGCAAAGAGACTACACTTTTAGAAGACTGAGCAGGAAAGCATGTCAGTTTATTTTATAGTAAGTTTTTAAAGTTATGATTAGAAGTTTCAACTCTCTGGAACGTGGAAAACTTTTCTGATTAATTGGTTTCACATACTCAGAAATGGTTTTTAGGCTACACACAAAAATAATTTCCAGCAGTTTGGCACAGCAAAGGATATTTCTACCTCTCCCATCAGAAAGGAATTACTTTGATAATCATATAAGCTGTAACTAAGACAGTATGTCTTCCTTGAAACCTCAGATTACATTGTTCACTCAAATGCTCTTGGCATTCAATGGTCTGCACCTACAACAGCTCATTCGCACTTCCAGGCTGATCAACTATTCCGTTCACTGAGTTTGTTGAAACTCTGTATTACAATTAAGCAAGGAGAAAAGAACAACTTCTCAGCAATGTGTCCAAAACCAAAAGCTTGATTTCAAAGTCTGCACTTAATTGAGCCTCAGTACCCTTTGCTCAATTTTGTCTGATCTTGTCTTTGCTACTAAGCTTTACTAACAAACTTCACATCGTTTCCTTTCAAAAGAGAAAATGAAAGGATATAGAAAGACCAAAGAATGACACTGCTCATCTCCCTCTCTGCATCTGAGGAGGCTTGCAATTATGATGAAGAGAAAATTTCAAAAATACATTCAGAACAGGACAGTGTCCAAAACAAGAAACAGAAATGGAGGATGAGTCAAACGAAACTAAGATTGTTTTCCCATTGCAAACGGCAGTAAAGGAAACCCAGTAACAAACAGTGCTATTCCCTATTGAACTTTGAAGCCTATATTTGATTTAATTTTTTTTAATCAGTACAGATTTTCCCCACTCTAGAGCATGAATAACTCTAGCATGTCATCATTTCCTGTCACTACTTTTGTCCCAGTCCTCACACAAAGCTCCTGATCAGGAACTCCCAATTTTCAGTATCACCCAGAACCTATTACATTATTCAAGTACATTTTCTGATTCTATGCTGTCCTAACAAGTAACTTTTCAAGACTGGACTTAGCTACCAATAAAAATATATTTAAACATTAAAACACCCATCCTCTACCCTAATTCACAAGGAGCTACCTGCCCACATAAAAAAAACCTCTTCCTCTGCTCCTAATTCATACAGAAGAGATTATGACCTAGGCAATAAAATGTCCAAAAAACCCAAGAATATGTAGGCTACTGCTCCATTTAAAAGTTCAGTGATGAATAAAAAGACATCCCCCCATCACTGTAAATGTATTTAAAACAAAATGATTGACAATCTGGCACAAAACTCCATTTCTTCATTTTAATAAATTCAGTTATAGATGCAAGACGACTTCATTTCTTGTGTTATTTCCAACGAAGAGTCATTTCTCCGTTAAAAAAAAAAACATATCAAATTCCCTTTTGGACAGGGTAAAGGCTAGACATGCGGAACTAGATCAGTCTCCTTATTAAATGTTATATTTTTGGTAAGCAGCTAGAAAGTTAATGAAGACTCTGAGTAATCGCTTACTTCAAAAAGTTCCATGAACCCATTCCAGGAGTTTATAAAACAGTGCATTTTACAGCATAGCCCATGGGTTATGATAATATGCCATCCACAGGTCATGTTCATGCCTGCTTTTTATTCAGCACAACAGACTGCAATAAAGGTGTGTGACTGATCCACTGCTGTTATTAAACAGGCGTTTCTTCCACCAACATTATCAATCTTTTCTTATAATCATGTCTGAAGCATTTCCAAAATTCCATGTGCAATGGCTTTCCACCCCATCATGTAAAAACAAAAATACCTTACTGATACTTTTGTATTCTCACACCTTATCAGGATTTTTTTTAAAGTCCTTGTAGAATACATTCTTAGGGTAAGATTCAGTTCATTTTACTTCAGCTACCTTAAACTATGTGTCTTGCCCAAACTAGCCACATAGGCTTCCTTTATAGTACAGGATAGAAATATTTATCCTGTTATCTTTTGAGAGGATAGGATGACTGTTTTAGGAGAAATCTGAATAATTTACTACACCTTCCATCTTCTATTCAAAAGTTAAGTCCCTTCACTCATTTTAACAACCTGGTAGGATCAGTTAAACTAAACTATTTTGAAGGCTACATTAACTTAGGATTCAATTATTTGAATTTTAAATTTAGAACTGTTAATATTGTCAAAAAAATAATCTGATATAAAAATTTAGATGTGATGGTAAAAAGACAAAACTGAAAGAAAATCCGTAGGTAACTTAACATATACTAAGCTAGCTTTTACTTGAGTGTGGTTAAACATTGTTCCTGGGGGGCTCCACTAATTACATCAGGAATCAGTGCTACAAAATCCTATTACATCTTTTGAAAAGAAATACTACCGAAATTCTTGACTATTGCTAGGACTTTTCAAAATGTTCTTCCAACAGTTTTTGCTGTGACTCTAGGTACTTCAAAGTATATTTACGTCCATTTTGCTTTGCATCTTAAGACAAAAAACACAAGCAAGAACCTGAAAAGACCCAACATTAAATTAAGGGAAGTATTTTTGTCATGTAAGGCTTCCAATTACAAAATGTGTGCTACGGTAATTACATCACTGAGCAAGTTGTTGAATTGTTTCCATGAAGAACAATATTTGATGGAGATGATATCTGGTGCCCTCCCCCTTCTTAATTAAAATCTTATTCTGGCAGGAAACCCAACAAAGGAGCAGCCAACTTATCTCCTTCAGGGGCTACTGGGTGGAGAAGCCCTTGTGTCTGGCACTAACTTGATACTGTTGCTCCTAATACCCTTGAATTTAGCTATCAGCAGGGGTGGAAAACTCCTGGGAGTCAAGGGGAAGCTGCAGGCTCTGGTTACTTGGAGCCAGGAGAGAAGGGCAATTTACATGGGAATCAGCACAGGCTATTTCCCTCTGCTGAGGCCAAGCTTTATCGGCACCAGTGGAAATCCAGGACAATGCTGCTCTGCCGTAACACAGTGCTTTGAAGATGTCCTCGACTCATTCTCACCCGAAGACATGGTTTCATGAGTACTGAAGTGCAGAGTGTGCAAATTGTTTGTGCCAGTAGCTACCTGTGGGGAAAAGCTGGAGCACTCCCTGACTGCAGAAACAACTCTCTCCATAGGTATGCAGAGGCTCGCTCGGTCAACTTACACTCTGGATTTTTGACCTGAACCCCTCTAAGTTTTATAGAATTACACCATCAGTTTTCTGGAGTTTCACAATAATAATAAAATGCAATAAAGAACTACTTTCTTTCCTGCAGTTTCTAATCTTGCTCAGAATAACAGAAAACTAATTTCAAGAAACCTCATCTTGTGCTGCGCCTGTAACTCGCTTAGTATCAATACTCTTCAGTTTTCCAGTGCATTTCTATGTTAGGAATGGAGGGAACACAAAGTAAACCAAACCAGAGACATCGTTGACATTTCAGAAAGAGAGTCAAGCAAGAGATTAAGATTTCAATTTATAACACTTCCGTGTTTTTATTATAAAATGATAAATAAATCTAGCAAGGCAGGGAATGTAAATATTTTTGCAGTTGTTTACACTAAGGAAGAGGAAAGGAATTTAACATGCAATTAACCACTTAGGTGATTCTAGATATGTACCATATGGTCTTTGAATTGCTTAAAGAAAAATATTTCATTTTTATTTATAAACTATTCATGAATTTGAGCTGCTTATAGCAAAATCATTTATAACTATTTACTCTGTACCCTCTTCTCTTCTCCCCAGAAAGAGACTGAGAGAAGAGGGATGTGGTTGATAATTAAGAATATTGACATCAAAAATCTGTATGTATGATTTGCATTGCTTCACAATCTTCAAAAGACACAAAGATATGAAAATAGATCCTTTCTTGTGTCCTTTAACTGACCCTATCTGGACAAGTTAGGAGACAGTGCTATTTGTAAACATTATAACTAGTCTTTAAAGTAAAATATAAGAAATTTGCCAACATGCAATTTTCAAACAAATGCTTCATGTCGTACCATGTAAATCTACACAGATATACATACACATGCAGTACCCCCCTTCAATTACAATTAATAATTTCTATTATCGCCTAAGCTTTAAATTCATAAGCCTGAGATAAGTAGAATCAGATCACCATTGTTTCCTTTGTGTACAGACTTGCACTGAAGCCCAAATTTTTTATACTACTTTTCCAATTAAACCTGATTTTAAGTATTGACCTATTTTTTTAAAATAAACATCATGAATGCTGCTTAAGAGAAGCCGTTTCAAAACCCAAAAAATACCTTAAGTAATGTGGTAACTGCAAAATATATTTGCCAGCACAACTTAATCAAGTAAAGGATCTGAACCTACACTGGAAGATGAAATCACTACCTTTTTACAGTACTGTTTATTTTCTATCTTTTGCGAGAGTCATTCTAGAAATAGATTTAAGGGATCATGATTCTAATACTGAATCTGCCACAAGTGCAGTGTGAATGTAAAGAAATTACATTCCCCCCCCTCAGCCACGTTCGGTGAAGCAAGGGTGCTAATAGATCCTCTGTCTTGTTCTTTTCTGTTTTGGCTTTTTGTAGAAAGGACAGCCTCCACTGCACTTGAAGAGAATTTCATTTCAGACTCTCTAGGCTGTGTTTATGGCAATGATGTATTCAGTTGTATCTACCACTGTCAAATACAGCTCCAGTACTGCAATCCCAGGAGTGAAAAAGGACATGTGAGCCATGAAAGCAGAACTATATCAAACTAGATGAAGCTATCTGTGTTTTCATATATATGTACAATATATCTAAATATACTCAAAATGTTAACAGGAGATGTATGCAACTACTTCCTGCACTGTTCCTTAAAATGCTCTACCACACGGTAAATATGGTAAATACTATCACTAAAGTATGTTTGAGTTTCATGGGGCTAACCCTTGTAAAAAGAATTTCCTTAAAAGTGCTTCATATCTTATGATATCTGTAAACACTCTACTGCTGTAGATAGCTGCCCAGTGAATAGTGTCATATTACCACTGGAAAACAAATCTTCATGGTATTTGCTATCAGCATTCTCTTTATCATAAAATGAACTCAACTCCATAAAGACAGAAACCTAAACAAACCCTGAAAGGTGACTTTAAGAGCTTTTGAAAATCCCAGCATCTACTTTAATACTGACCTCAGCAGGGCAGCAATCTTTTTGAAATGGCTTTTAGCTATTAATTATTTATAGAAATATCGCTTCCCCAGAGTTCACTGTGCACTCCTTTATTAATCTTTTCCTCAGACCCAGACTATTCAACTCGATTTTATAGTATACTTTTAAGAAGGCTCATATGAAAACTAATCCACGGACTGGCACTCTGTATAAACAACTTTAGTTTCCAACACGGCAAGGTAAAAAATTACCTTGAAGGGGTTACAAAAACTTCAAGAGGTTGAGTAATAACATATGACTTCATCTCTCTTCAAAACACTCAAAAAAGTGCAATGTGAGCAACATCAGTACCTCTCAAGTAACTGCAGAGGGAGAAAAAGTGGAAAAGCCATCCTCTATGGAGCTTCTCTAGCTTTACTATGAAGCTTATGTCTCTGTGACCTACAACAGTGGTTTCTTTAAAATTGCCAATAAGAGACATGCAAAGACATACTGGGTGTCTGCTTCCCTCTTTAACAAATGAAGGGAAAAATTAACAATATTTTAAAAGATTAGATACAACCCATAGTCACATTTGCTATAAATGATATCATTTTCCCCCTCCTACTATCTGCTTATTAATAAGAAACAAATAATCACAGCCTCAATTCCAAATAATTTTTTCATAAAGGTTTTCAATACCACTCCTGTGTGCTCATGTAATTTTGTCTTTGCTAGCCAATTACTCAATTTCCTTACCTTTCCTCATAGTTCATGTTTCCAAACCTATTATCTTTCCAAAACTGCTTCTTTGTATTTCTTCTATTTTTGTTACATCTTTTCAAGAGGTAGACATCTACTAGAGGACAACACTACCACTGCTAACTCCCCAAGACCAAATACTAAAATATATTAAAAAAACACAGATAATTTCCTTTCAAGTATCCCACATATAAAATCATAATCTTTTGGCATTTATTGTTTTTTAAATACTGATTACTTAAATTGCTTTCCCAATGCAAACTATCCTTTAGTAAATGATTGAGAGGCGTCCTGCCGTAACATCCACTGGCTCCTTCAGAACTCTGCAATGAATCCCATCAGGCCCTGGGACCTGTGAACATTCAGCATACACAAATGGGGAATCACAGGTCCTGCACTCATGGTCCTCTGACTCCAGGGGACTGGGACGCCCAAGGTCTACTAGTAGCTTTAAGGACTAAAGGAAAAAAAATGCATTGAATCACTCTGGTTTTTCTTCATCCTATTAGTCAGATGATCATTCTCAACAAGTATCAGTCCAATGTTTTCTGCAAACCTCCTCTTTCTACTAACATTCTCTAAAAAGCCCTTTCTGTTGTCTGAAACAGCACTGGCCTGTTTCAACTCTAATTGAGTTTCGGCCATTTGTGTCTTCTCCCTGCATCAAGGCTGAGAGAAATGGGATTGTTCAGCCTGGAGAAGAGAAGTTCCAGGGAGACCTTAGAGTACCTAGAATGGCCTCCAAGAGAGCTGGAGAGGGACTGTTATCAAGAGCCTGTAGTGATAGGGGGAATGCCTTTAAACTGAAAGAGGGCAGGTTTAGATTAGATATTAGGATGAAGTTTTTTACTCTGAAGATGCTGAGGCACTGGAACAGGCTGCCCAGAGAAGTTGTGAGTGCCCCATCCCTGGAAGTGCTCAAGGCCAGGTTGGATGGGGCTTTGAGCAACTTGGGCTAGTGAAAGTTGTCCCTGCCCAGAGCAGGGAGATTGGAACTGAATGATCTTTAAGGTCCCTTCCAACCTAAACCATTCTGTTATTCTGTGATAAACAAATTACAGCTCTGTACTCTTCCTGCAAAGCCTGGCCTTGCTTCAAGAGATCATACTGCTTCTTTTTCCTCCTGAGCTCAACCAGGACTTTCCTGTTCAGTCAAGCTGGCCTTCTGCACTGTTTGCCTGACTTACACCACACTGATCCAAATTCTTTGGATCATTTAAATTCTGCTTTTCAAAATTTTCACATTTGTCAACTGAAGGAGCTTCTATAAATATTGTAAATAATTTATCATCTAAATCATTAACAAAAACACAGAATGCAGTAATTCCTGGACAGGTTCCTGGTGATGTCCACTTAAAATGTCCCTGTCTGAAACAAAGCTTTCACCTGCTTTGTCAGCATGTTTTCTGTGTGTTGACTCAGCCACAAATCTACAGTTTGCTTGTACAATTACGATTTGCAAATGTCAGAAAGCTTGCTGAGCGTAGTTATGCTATCAATTACTTAATTCGTGTTTCCAAGATCAATCAATGTCTTGGGAAGAAAGTGGATTTTTCCATCTTAGGTGGTTCTTAACAAAACTGAGGTTATTTTGCTCACTTGATTGTTCTCAAGGTACTTATGAGCTGCTTAATAATTGCTTCCGCTACTTGCTGAGTGACAAAATCTGAACAATTAGTCTACAGTTCCCAAGTTCTTCTCCCTTCATAAGAGCAATTATCATGATAACACTACCACTTTTTCATGAGTTGGTGAATGATAATTCCTCCAAATTACTGACTATTTTGACAAGCTTAAATATTCTGACAATCTGACTAATCTAATCTAGTTATTTTCTCTCTTTCATTCTGTAATCTCTGTACTGTTTCAATCCATCTCAAAAACTACATGTATTATTTACCAAATCAAAATTCACTTATTGTTCAAAAAATGCTGAGGCAGAATAGAATATCACTGCTTTCTCTGACATTTATTGTTGTTCTTTCTCCCACTCTCCTCTTGCTTCTTGAGCAATTATGGAATTTTATTACGTTCTCCACTTGCAATTTGCAACTCAGCATTTCTAGCCTTTTTTGTTCTGAATTCTTGCATCTTTTTAGTAATTATCTCTAGTAATATAATGATTTCTATTTTTTATTATCTTAATAAAGTTTTAAAGGGCTTGGCCCTTTACTGCCAAATCTTTTTTGCATCAGGATGGTTTGTATCCTTGGTTCAGTCTCTTGAATAACTACTGTCTTCTGAATAATGTCTTCTGAATCATCATACTTTGCTATGTTCCAGTTCCAACAAATATCTGGCAGCCTTCCTCTTTCTGATGCATTGTTTTTAATCGTTATTGCTGGGTTAGGTTTCGTAGCTGCTTGAAACTTCCACGGTTTTACTTCTGGCTCATTAGAACTTACCCTGTAGTCTGTTTTTCACACTTTTATATGGCTTTTACTTTTCTAATAACCTCCCTTTCTCAGATAGTCAGATAAACAGGCCTTTTCTCACACTGTGTTCTTTTTAGCATCTTATTGATTAGCACCATAAATTTTATTCCCTCATCTGCCACCCAGAATTGTTATTTTAAAAGCTCTTTGCCCATGGCTCCCATTCTACCTTTTAACTGGTTTTTCCACATTTCCTTTAATCTAGCTTTCAGTTTTGCTTAGGTTCTAAGGTTACATCATAGTTAGCTTAATAAATCTAAAATAAATTTTGGAAGGTTTTAGATAAAATACATACGAAGTGAAATTACAGTTTAAAATTTAATTGGCAGCCACTACTTAGCCTTCCTTACCAATAATTTTAAGATTTATGTTCACCACTTGAGTTAAGTTTTCAGAATTCAAAACCACTTTTACCAACAGAGGTTAAGGGTTATCACTTATTTACTTTAAGCCAGCTGCTTCATTGCTTGCTCAGTCTGACTATTTATTCTTTTTATACGCATTACTGATATTCCCATGAAATTTTACACAGAAACAGAGTTATATATATAACCGCACATTAGTAGTCACTCCAAAAACCTAACAAGAAATCCTAAGACAACAGATGCCGCAAGGACACAGACGGCAGATTCTATAACAAGATACTTCACCCAAACTGCCAGCCAGCCCTCAGTAGGCTGAGGAATAAGCCTGTTAAAAACTACACTCTCTTGCACACAGGTTTTCTTCGACCATATGTGATGCAAAAACTATTTTCTCTCTGTAAAGAAGCCAGTTCTGTCTACTGACATCAACTCCTCTTCAGCTGACCAAATACCCATGCCTCTGCATGTTCCCTGTTAATGAAACACTTGTGTTTTCAGCACCCATGGCAAGCCACATCTTCCTGTAGTGCCTGACAGCCTCTCTGAGCAAGCACTCCAAATGTTAGGTTGCATCTCATCCACTGATTTCCTTTGTCAGGAACATGACAGACACAACCACAGCAAGTTAAGACAAGGACCTAGGTGGAGCCTTCCAAGGTCAGGATCCCTGTCTGGGCAGAGTCCCCCCAGCTGCAGGAAGAAGACAGACTAACAACCACATTGGTGATACACCATTTTCATACACGTCTTTGCTCTAGGGTATCTCTCACAATACCTGCCTTGTCTTCTGTTGGCAAACTTGGCTGGCTAACATTTTTGGTCTCACAGGTGTTTTGGTCTCTCCAAACACCAGCAACCATAGGCCATGCTGCCAAAGAAACTTGCACTGTGGACAAAACTACATAACCATAATTAAACTTGTAACCTGATGCACATTTTATGGCACCAGTAAAGGTGGTCCTTCTGAAGTAATATGTATTTTTAATATGCTAAAACAAAAAGGCAACTTTGAGCAAATTACTCAGTGTTCCAAAAAATATCAAAGGCACCCTACAGACCAACATGTTGCCTCCTATCAAAAGTAATTATAATGATGTGTGTGGGTTAATTCCATCATTGCACTTTGTATTCAAGAACCACACAAGAAATTCAGCTATTTCTAGAGGAAAAGCCAACTGGAAGACCAAGTAATTTTAAAAAATGCAAAAGGGACTATCTGGCAATGATCTAAAAAAGAAGCCAGATTCACTACACCTAACTTTTCAAAACCATTTTTCCTCACAGTCATAAGTCAAACCAGCATCTCCCACCAAAATTCCAGATTAGAAAAGGTTACTACAATGGACAGACAATTAATATGTAAGTCCATAATAATTTTCTGAAAATAAGAATCAGTAACCCAAACTACTTCACAAAGAAAATACAGGTATGATGATCTGGGCAGCTGGTGTTTATTGTACAACCACTTCATTATTGAGAGCTCTTTCCTATAACTGCAGGAGGCTGCAAACTCCACTATCATTGCAGAGTCTGTTTACACTGTGTGTCATTTTTTGTTACAATATTAAACTAAGCCCCCAGCAGGAGATAGGAATTATTATGCTTGGCGAAGGACTAGCAATGGCATACCATTAAGTTTTGATGACTGTCTCAAAGGAAAGTAGTTTTCAAGTCTGAACTTGGGGGACATGAGGGGACTAAGCAACAGATTATGGGGAGAAACTTTGATCATGTCTCAGATTGATCAAAGGGTCACCCGATACATTTTCAAAAGCCTCTCTGGGCATCCTGGGGACAAAGGCAGAAGAGACCAGGGGATAGACCCTAAAAGCAGGCAATATCATCAACTGCAAGGCAGGCCATATTGAATGAAAACTGACTTTCCAAAAGATAAGAAATAAGCTATGATTTGAAGAAAAGTTTGGAGCAAAAGCAGAATTCCCCACAGTGCACAGATTTTGACACAATGTACATTCAGGAAGAAATAGCTGGGAAAAGTAGGGTCATTACTATTTTGTTTACCTTGCTTTCTTAGAAGAATCAAAAGGAAGACTGGTTGCTTTTTAAAGGTATCACAACGACTTAAGAATCCGGCCTGTGCAAAATTGCTATTCATTTTCCAAACTCAGTAACACTAGTCTCCTCCGGCAACAAAACTGCCAGACACTACAAAAACAGGCAGATACATTTCCTTGCCCCCTGCCTGGCAGCCATCAGCTTCTGGATTCCGTAACAGAGCAATGAAATCCCAGTGGAATTTCATCCTCCAGGAGCCAGCAGTAAACTCTGTATACTTTTGAGCAGATAAGCAATGGCCAGCCAGAAATTGAATTTGCATTATTCAGACAAACAAAGTCTAGCAGGGTGCTGTTTCTCTGTGCTTCCATCTGACTTCCTTTCTGCCTTGCATGTGGCACCAGCTCCCGCGCCCGTCCGCATCGACAGAGCCAACGCAAACACTGCTGTGTGCGACGCCTGCTGCCCCAGTGCCTGCAAAGCCTGTTTGAACGGCAAATATACACCTCAACAGGACTTTTTTTGCACTATCCCTCAACAGGGCTTATTTTGCACTATACCTCCTACCGTTGGCACAGAACACATGATGCCTAGGTTTTACCTTCAATAGGTATACCCCACAGGTGCAGCAGCGTTCACTTACTAGGAGCAGTTTACACGCCTCATTTTGAAAGTATTGTAACAAAAAGACACATGCAAATTGTCCTATTATCTGAGCTGTGCCTGTGAATGACAGAAATTCATCTGCTGAAGATATATGCTGTGGCTCTACTTCAGAAAATAAGTCTTTACAATAAGACTGAAGCCCAACCAAGTACATTCAGAGGATATTTACTAAGTTTGCTTGCCTGTCAAGAGGAGTAAAAGGGAATTAGGGTTCATCAGGAAGAGATAATAATGGATGTTTGCAGCCCTGGCAGACAATGTTGCTACAGAAAAATCACATTAATGCAGTAAAGATCTTCACTAAGGCAGAATTACTATTATCCAACATCACTAACTTAAGATATAGAAGCCTGACTTAGCAATACATAACTAAATGTATAGAGAACAGATAAAATTTAAATAATCAAAATACTTTTTCTCTGCCAGCTCTATATGTACCTAAGCCAAATGACAGACAAAAATAAAAACTGCTCCCTACTACTATGTCTAGCTGTAAAATCAAATTAAAGGAAGAAATATATATTCTCTCCACTTAAAAACCCTAACCTTTACTTTCAAGGCTTTTATTTTTTTATCTAGACAACAAATTAAACTGCAAACATGTCTTAAGTTTGGAAGAAATAACAGCAAAGGACAGCAAGACAAACTACAGACATTAATTACAGAGTACTAATGTTATTCTAATGCAATTTTTCACTAAGTTTTACCGAAATTTAAACTGTCTTACAGTTCTTGACACTAATTCTACATTCAATAAATAGAAACATAGACTTTCTGACTATTCATAAGTTCACAGCACATTTTGCTGGGATTAAGTTCCAGGCCAAAACTTGCTGTCCCACTTCAAAATGATCATAGCATCACTACAAGATATTACACTCTTTTGGAGGTGTGAGAAGTGGCAGTTCAGTTTTGACGAGGAAATGGATCTTCTAACATCCTCCCCAGAGACAGAAAAACACATTTTGCTAAGAAGAAAAGTACATTTTCCAAGAAGCAGAAAAAGGATTTGGGTATTCTGACCACAGCGTCAAACAGTGACTGGGGGACCAGGCTTCAGGTGGGAATTCAGCTTCACACACAGCAGGAACTCCCAAGACTACTGTCTATGGAAACCGCACCTCTGGCTGTCACATGAAGTACAGAACAAATGCATGTTGTGATGAAGATCAAAATTACATTGCTCAGTAGAACTCAAGGCTTTTACACTTTCAGATAATGCATGAAAGGATAAATGACATGACAAAGGCCACAGGAATACAGTGAGAAAAACACTTCCAGTTCCTGCTTCACACTTTCTGTCATGCTGACAGTATACAGACACCAATGTGCACCACACTGTTTTGCTGCCTTTGAAAAGCTAGAAAAAACTCTCTTTCCAATATACTGTTTCCAGTGCCTTCCTTACTAAGAAAATAAAAGCAAGGTAATGAAGTTCATCATTACGAGACTACACCTATATAAAACCAAGTACATTAATTAAATTTTGATTTGGGGCTGAAAATTTCCAACACCCTACTCTCTGAATAAAGTGAGTGAAAGAAGGAAAGCTCTTTCAATATAACAATACAGCAATAAGCACGTGAGTGTGCAGGGCAAGGGTCAGGGAGAGAGAGGGGTATTAACATGTTATCAAAGAAAAGGCGCAGTTTATACAGTTATTCTGTTGCTACTCACTGTATTGTGTACATATGGCAATCCATAAACTTTCTCCTGTGTTTCCTTTAAAATTTCTGTGGTTGACTTCTTTAGAGGGTGTTTACCATGGTAGATTTGGTCCAAGACAGCATAAAATACCTGAAGAGAGAAAATACATTTGTCTTTGGCACATGCTATTGGCATATGAAACCAAAAAAGACATAGAAAAGAACATGAGAGATGGACTAGGGAGAGGGAATAGTTTAAATATATATGGTTTGTAAATCTTCTATTATTTGTATAACATACAAGGAGAGAAACAGGTTTTTGGATTACACCAACCAGCACCATCATGACCTAACATAAATCCATGTTTAGGTCACTTAGCACACCGGGAGTACTAAATTGCCAGCATTTTTTAACTAAAGACCTGTCCCTGAGGCCCTCCAGCAATTCCCCTTTTCAAAGAAAGTATTTTTAAACAGATTCAATAAAAAAAACCCTATTTTTTTAGTTATTTTAAAGTTATTTAAGTGGACACTGCAAAATAAGCTATTTCAATACATGTGCAGGCAGCCATGAGAACACTTGACCCCTGCAGGGACAAGTTATGGCTTAGGCAGTGAACATAAGAATTACAGAATCAGTGAGGCTGGAAAGGACCTCCAAGATTATCAAGTCCAACCTTCGACCTAAAAGCACCATGCCCACTACACACAGCTGCTGATGCTACTGAGTTTCTGCTAGAGCCCTGCAACGGTGTAGTACTAAGGCAGATTTTTCCTTTATCTCAGCTCTCACCGTCAGAGCAATAAATTGCTAAAGTGTAAGCTTAGCTCAAAGCACACTGCACCAGCAGGGTACTTTGCCAGATGTAAGAGCTGCTCCATAAGCAATTTTTATGCACGTGAACTACAGCAGAACACAGGTGCATGACCAAATTACTGAGGTGTTCGGAGAGCAGGAGAGCAGCACCATTAAAAAGACTTTCCAAGCAGACAACAAAGCAGAGTCTCTGGCACTGTAACAGCAAACATGAAACAGGCACGGACAGGAAACAGTGCCAAGGCTCTGCGAGTGCCATCACTGAAAACTACTGCAATACATTTTTTTTTTAGTATTTATATTTCCTATTTTGTGGAAGTGCAAGGAAGACGGAGGACACCCACTGCTGTGCAACACAACATATTCTTGAAAAGTTTGATGGATCCAGATGTCAAGAGTTCAGGTCAGGTCATCATCCTGTGGTAGGCACACTTCATAGGAAAGTTGACAATAAGGAGCCTAAAAAAGCTTCTGTACAAGCAATGGAGCAAATAATTTGGCAAGAGAGTCAGGCCAAGTCACACTCTCAGGGTGCAATACCATCCCCAATGACATAAACACACTGTTCCAGGAACTATAACCACGACATTTTATGGAGAAAAAGCTGTTTGGATGTTTTATGTTATCTAAATAACAAACCCCCTGAACCTCTGAAAAGGTTCTTTATTGTGAAATGTTAGTACGAATCATTCTGAAGTCTTTAATAATTTATCAGAATTCAGCATCTTTTTATTTGTTCTGGATACAACATGTAGTTTCACCAAAATTGTGACTGTTTCTAAAAGAGCATATTCCTTCTGTTTGAATAAGCTGTCTTCTAACATACAGAATTCTGATAAACCCTTTGACAGTCTATCTTGACAAAAAACAAATGTGCACATTGATTTTTTTTTCCAAGAAAAACTGAGGGTTATAAGCAGCGGGGGGAAAAAGCCGTGACTTGCAGGAGCTACTCCTAGATTTCCTGCTTGCTTCCTACATGGCTAATGAGGAGAGGAGAGGTCAGTAAGACTCAACTTGCACAATCACCCATTGACATTGGAAGTTTTGTGTCTCAGGTAGGTAGACTGAAGAAGACATGTAAGCACTCAACATTGCTCATCTACAAACCCAGACTAGACAGCAAGCATTTGCTCAGGCTAAAAATATAAAGAGAAACCTACACTGCACTGCAAAAACTACAATACTTTTTCCCTCTTATTTATTTAAGAAGAGAAAGAGGCTTTACAATGGCTTTGCATTCCTAGTCACTAGAATCCCATTCATTTTTTTTTACACAGTTTAACAAAGCTACAGGTTTATGGTAGCAAGGGTGACTGGGAGTATGACCCACAATAAGTACCATGAATAGACCTGAAAATTACCTGACGTAATAGTCCTAGAAAGCTCACTTTCTCCTGTCACCTTAGATCTTTGTAACTTTGCAGTAGTCATTTCACACTAACCTCCCTGCTCCTTTCTACAAAACCCAAATCAAACATGAGGAACTTCAGCATCTGACAACAGACTTTAGCGTCCAGCGTCGGCACAGCCTTGATCCTCTTCTCTCTATCTCCCATCTTTGTCAGAACCAGTCTGCAGTTGCTCTTCAGTGTTCCTCACAAGATGGGGGAACTGCATCTGCATTGCAGGGAACCTTCTCTAAAGTGAAATTTGGAGTCAAGTAGTTTGAGGTCAAGGAGCAAAAGCTCAACTCACAGCTAGGAAGTGGGGAAATGTCAGCTGAAGGCCAGCGAAATGTTCCGCCTTAAGAACAATGTGGTGACAAGGAAATGAGTCACTGAAGTCAGCTACAAGCTCTCCCTTGATCCTGGCACATGTACAGTGTGGGAAGAAAGCTATGAGCCAGGCCACCTGGACAGCACGGTTAAAAAAACCATCCTTGAAAATAAACTTGGATGAACTTTATACCCACACGCATTTACATCTACAAACCACAGTTCTGTGTGTTTACACAGGCCTTTGAAATGCGAAAGGGAAACACATTCCAGGACCACAGGATTTTAGGTGATACTGCTGAGAAGCAAGCTAATACTTCAAGAAGTAGATAGAAGATGATTTCTAATTTCAGTAAAACACATTTCTCAAAAGACCTAAAAATATAAAAAGGCCAACAAATATTTATCTTCATATTGTCTCTCTACTTTGCACTTACATTGGTATTCATTAGTTTCACTTGATTCCAGCTCTTTCTAGCTCCTTGTCTGCTTAATAGCATTAATATGCAAACACTTAGGCATTTTCCAGTGAAGTTACTACTGACTGAAAGACTCTGGGATTCAATCTGCCTGGCAAAAGCCTTAGGAGAAGATGTATGGACTCTCCTATCTTTCCTTCTGAGTAACTGATTACACAACCTAAAAGAAAATTCAGAGGTATTATAGTTATGAAAAAGCAGCAATATTTCTTACTTTCATATGCCAATAGACTTGTTTTCTGAACAGACCACAGAAGAACCTCCAGGTGTTTTCCACACTGCTGGAATATTTGTCAGCATTTTTTCTTCTTTTAAAGGTCAAATATAGCTAACATAGCATCTAGCCATCAATATAGAATATAGTCTTGGCAAAGTCTAAAGGAACAGTATTAGAATCATCATTCACAGTTTTTTCAGGTATATACCTAGCAGCACATATATACTTAGGCATCTGCAGATTAAAATATATTTTGCTTCAAATAATCATTATACTTTTTAATCTGCATGAGTAACAACATGCACTTCTACAAAGGAATGTATTAGCTTTATATTTGCCATGTAGTCAACTTCTCTGGGACGTTTTTTTCTGAATTGTCCAACAGAACAGCTCTGCCAATCTGTGTCTTTGAAATGAGTGCACACCTCTGCAGGTTTTACACCTGGCATCTCCGAAAACATAATGCTGGAAGTAGAAAATGAATAATATTATTCAGTGTGGCATTGTGGTCATTTGGCACAGGTTGAAACTGGTTGAACTTTAGTTACACAAGAGTAATTTGATGGCAAGCAGCCTGCTTCACCACTGCATCACTGCCAGCACCAGTCAATCACTGGGCACCCACAGGAACTTGAGCCCACCAGAAGTGGGTGTTCTCTCCCCAGTTCTTGAGCCACGGAGTGTGGAGTCACTCCAAGACTCTACAGAGGCCCCAGGAGCAGCTGAGGGCCAACAGCAGCAGGGGCACTGCACAGCCTCAGCACAAGCAACTGATGCAATGACTTCTCTTTTTGGAATACTCTCTCCTGCACCACAGAACAGGGAGGCCATGTCACTTGTGAATATATTTGTGACTTATATTGCTTGATATCCAAGCCTATTTAGCCTCCACAATGCCATCTTGGTCTCAAACCTTGACAAGATTACAGCAAATACATATTAAAAGTTGAAAGGAAATCTGTCAGATCTATACATAGCTGTTATGGACAGGGACACCAGAAAAGAATGGGTGCATGTGAAAGGACTTGATCAACACTTTGGTGGTTACTAATCTGTACGTGTGTTGTGCCCTCATGATTAAAAGTCCATGATTAAGTACTCACAGTATAAATTTTATTTCAATCCAGAATTACTTTTTTTTCCAATAAAAACCTCCTGTATGAATTATTTATGTTCTTGCCCACATTTTTTCTGGATTATCAGACACCTCTATGAGAATCTTTCAAAGCCAGCAGTGTGCATTGCAAAATCAGACCTGCAGAGAGGGTGCAGTTATATTTTCATGTCATGGAGGTATAGCCACAGGTAGCACCTGCCCAGCCAGCACTGCACTGAAAGTACAATTCAAAAGCCCATTAAGCTCAAACAATGAAAAATACACGTATACACTGAAAACAGTGTTCAGTCTGGCTTTGACTAGTGTAAATGACATGTATACAACTTACAGGTCCGCACTCCAGACTACTGATTAGTTTTAAATCACTGTATGCAACTGCACAGAAAAATCTGCAAATATTGAAGTTTCTCTTCCAGATCAACTTCAGTTTAGCAGCCCAACTCATGTTTGTAGACAGGGTTGTGATCATTTGGCCACTTCTCAAAGGGAAGAATTCCAAAGATCGGTAAATTTACTTCTTTCCACATCTTAGTAACTAGCCTTTACTAAGGTACTAGTAGAGTTATCTCACGGAAACACCACGTTAATTGTAAAAGGAAAAACTATATACTTCAGGCCTAAGGCAAAACAAAGAAGAAAACAAAATCACAAAAATCACACAGCAAAAGCTTGTAGCACACTAAACACAGCCAAATGCTCACTGTAAAAAAACTTGGCTGGATGCTAATGCATACATCTGAAAACTGCTGTTGCAGGACTGAAAAAGACCAAATACCATTTTAGATAGAAGACTAATTTCCTTTACTTTCTTTGAAGAACAGCATCACTGATTGTTTATGGAAGTGACTGATCAATCACACCTACCCACAGAAAATAAAGATTTATGAATTTAGTTACTTCTCCTAACACCGTGAGAGAGAAGTCTTACATTCTTACAGCTCAGCCAGCAATTTTGATGTGACAAGTGACTCCTTTCATCTGGAGCTGCAGAAGACAAGGAGCTCAAATCACATTCTAGTAAATAAATGTGCTGGTTTGATTTTACTTTGGCAGCCTGTATCTCTCAGCGCTACTATGTTTTAATGATCCAAGGTATACAATACTTCCTCTACTGCAAGTTCTCCTTAAATGATTCCATTAACTCAAGAATTCAATTTTAAATTACATTTGGGAATTCTGATAATCCGACTATTTTCAAAAGCTGTGGTTTTCATGATATTTTCCCACACATATAAGCATTTAGGTTTAAGCAGACAACACAGAATATGTTCAGAAAAACAAACATAACAACTTATATTAAAATTAATTAATTTTAATTAATTTGCATATACTTAGATAACACATGTACATTAAAATAAAAAATTTGGTGGAATTATAAGAACTAAAATATGTTTTGAAAGTTCTAAATAAAGAGTAGTAAGCAGAATGCAAAGAACATACCTGGAGTTGCATATCAGCTGCAGCACACACCTTTTTGGACTCACATAGTCTTGACACCATGTTTTTTGGTAGCGGCTTGAAAAAAAAAATCAGATCACATTTAGACTCATTGTATATTTGTAAATAGTGTTTAAATAGCTAATTACTAGAATAGGCTGAAAATACAAAAAAACTCTGGTGGTAATAAAACACATTTGAAGTGCTTTGCATTGAGGAAGGAAATATCTGCTGAGCAAAGCATTAAATGGCCAATTAAAATATCAGCATTAATCTACATAGCAATAGAGAAATCACTGTGTGAAATCTGCTTGTTTTTCTATAAACTGATTCTATATTCCTTTATACGCCTGTTAAAAATGTTATGACTATTTTTAGACATAAAGAACAGACTGGAGCAGTTAAAGCCCTCCCACATCATATAACTCATAATACTGAGCTTAATAATACTGGGTTTTCATAACTTCAACTGAGACAGCATCAGACCTTCTACCCTAACCCACATAAAAATATTTAGTTGTACTGAACAGTAAATATCTACCCTTAGAAATGTTTAACACAGTTGAATTTATTCCACATCTATGGCAATAAAATTATCCGTGCCACCACATACTGAAAGTCAGAAACACTTTTCAAGTCATTAAGCAAACTTTTTGACTTTCCATCCAGATGTCTGCAAATACATCCCAAGACTTTTCAATGCCAGATTTTTAAGAATATTTGTCTATGAATGCTTGACCTTATGCTTCTTCCACCACTTTCTGAAGCTTTCCAATAGATGTTTTTCCTAACAAACATTTTCTTTTTTTTTCCTAGCAGCTTCCTTAACCAAGCAAACAAAATATGGTTAAAATAACTGCATTCTTGCTAAAATATTAAGAAAAGTACTACAAGTTGTACCATGTAATAGAGATGCTAAATATTAAACTTCACTCTAAAATCATACCTATGCTTTTACAGTGTGTTGAAGCATTCAAGAAATAATCTAAGAAAGTCTATAGATACATATGTTTAGATTCTCAGCAAATGATAGGACTTCAAGACAAAAAATGCCCACAGAATAAAAACCCAGCTCTAGAGAAGTTTCACCTAAGCAAAGAAAATTTCATCAATTAACTCTAGAATCTCAAAGTTGAAGCAGGTAAGAAAAATTCTCTGGTTGCACAGCTGCTTTACACAGTAAAGGTTTGCTAAGGTTTGCAACCTCTGCTCCAAGTCAAAAGTTAGCTAGGTCAAGCATGGTGTAGAACCAGAGAATTTAATAAGGCAGAAAGTAAAGTAGAAAAAAAGTTACAATTGGTTAAAGTATTTTGGTTGGACAATTATTCTCCTTGTTCTATGAATGTCTCTGTCTCATCCCCTAAAACAAGTACAGCACAACCTTCAATGCCCTTTCATCTTTGAACTAAAGTACATCTGGGTTTGCAACAACACAGTTTCAACAAGGAAACCTATAGAATTTTGAACAGATTTTGTTAAGCACAAAACCTATCAGGAAGTTTTGGCAGCTTTTTGGAGGCTTTCTTTTCCTAATGAACTAGTACAACATGGAATTAAACAAAACTGATTTCTTCTAGGGGCATCTGTATGCTGGATACAGCAAAGTATGAGAAAACTGGATGGAAATTCTTCAACTGTCATTTGTCAGTGTTAAAGACCTGAACAACCAAAAGCTTAGCAACAGTAAATATGTATGTTTTACAAAGTTATCATTTAAGACTGCTAAAGTCAAGAGCCCTCCTACTAGTAAGGTCAAACCAACTCTTTCAACATAATGGTATTTCAATTTTATATTTCTTCTATATTAAATGATGGCAAAAGGAAGTTCTAGAGACCGAGTAAAATACAGGTAATTTTACCAATAGACTCCAAGAAAATTTGGTTAACTTTTTTTGTAGCCATATGAATGTCAAACAAACAATGTCAATCTACCGTGCATTGAAGAGCAATGTCTACTGTTTGAGCAGATTAAAAATCAACAAGAAAGTACAAGCCATTCTTATGACTACACCTGTCAAAAAGGCAAAGGAGAAAAAATCATTTATGTCTTTCTTTAAATCTATCAGTGTTACTAATCTGGCTCAAAGATTGTGTTGTGATCATAATTCACAAGCCAAGCAGAATTTGGCACCAGAAAAACACTGCCAAAATTAGATTAAATTGAAAGAATTTAAACTGATAAAAAAATCACTTATTTTTCCCAAAACACCTTTGGGATCTTAAGATTTCAGGGAAGCAAAATTTGACTCCAGAGAGTTTTTCAAAGATCACGACTCCACTCCAAGGTATGTTTCTGTGAATGTCATGCACACAGATATGCTGAGGTCTTGAACTGGAGCATGTTCTGTTCCAGGCAATAGAAACTAGGCCTCCTTGCTCCATTACAATCTCATGCAGCCCCATAATAAGCAGCTGAGTGAATTTAAAAAAAGCATCAGCATTCTCACTTTACTTCTCCTAAAAGATGAGCTCTCCGATAAAACCAGAATTAAACTGTCATCTTCCTTCTAAAAGAAAGACTTCACAGAGCTTTGGCTAAAACTATGTAATTGAATAACCATTCAATTTTTTAAATTTAAACACTACATGCTTTACTTTGAGGTCACTTTTCTATCCTTCTCCATTAAGTAACTTTAAGATCTTGGAATGAATTTTTCAGCATGTTTTCCATGGTGGCTAAAAGAACAGAATTCCCTGTGTCTCAAAGCATGTTTAACTCCTTACTGCTGCGTAGTAACTGTAACACATTACAACTGTTTACTATCTGTGGGCTTATTCTTGTAATCATGCTAATACAATACTGTCTTTGTAATTCCATCTCTGTGCAAAATGAACTCAGTTCAAATTTGAACAGCTGAAACACTGGCCTTTGTTCAAGAGAGCCTCCAAAGACACACAGGCTTAAAATTATTTAGCTCAGACCTACCACATATCTGTGCACTTTACAAGTGAAATTAAACAAACAATCGCAGTGATACAGAGTGGCACCCATGCACCAGATTGTCTGCTTAAGCACTGTAATGCCCTCATTTTGGTATGGCTTGACTTCATGAGCTTACCTGACTAATCCAACTTTAGCAAACAATTATCACAGTCCTCTCTATTTATTCGTTTTATCTCAAGGATTTTTTGGTTTGAGTCATCTTTCAGATGAAAGGAAAACTAGACTTGCTATTTTCTTGAAACAAATAGATTTGTACTGGCCAGCTTTTTCAACTAAGTTCAAAAGACTTGCTCCTTTTGACAGAAGAGCTTGCAAGCTTTGTCACTCCTCAATATTCAACAGCACAACCTTTCAAAAGGGACAGAAGGCAGAGACAAGCTTTCTATAAACCTCATGATATTTTGGAGCAGATCCTCATCATCGACATCTGAATGAATTCTCATCTTTGAAGGTCTGCCCTTCAATTTATTTTTCTGCAATGCTATTGAAATACGATTTCCAACAGTTCATGTTTTAATAATCAAAACACCTCTTTCCCCTCCTCTTCCCACAAGCATAAGCACTGATTGTAAGTGCAGATCCTCAAAAATAAGTCCTTCTACAACTGACTTTTATAGCAATGGCTAACATAAGACAAGATTACGCTAGCAAGTTTTTCTGATGCAATTATGTTCAGTAGAAATATTAAAAATCACACCACCTGAAGTCTACATGCAAAAACTAGAGTGTAGATGCAGCAATGCCAAAAGAAGGATTGTCAAATTATCTGTATTGCCTCTGACACAAACTGGGTCAGTAGCAAGTCCTTTGACAACATCCAGCAGAGCTCTGTTGGTGCAGCTGTTGCAGAAAAGATCCTTCTAGCACAGAAAAGCTCAGCCTCCTAATTAAAAAGAAGAAACTTCATGGAAATTCTCATACAGAACAACATATTAATTAAATGGTTTCACAATTTTCACGTTTTAACTTTTTTGTCCACCTTCCTTACTTCCCCTTGAAAAGGGCATAAAGTGGACTCATTTTTCTTTCAAATAAATCAAAAACTGGAAAAACAAAAAAAAAAAGATCAAATTTCCTATTTGCACAACAAGAAATGAATCAGAAAACAAGCACGGAAAATAAGCCCCAAAAAGATCTTTGTGAAGTTGAAAATGTAAGAGAGATGGGATTTTGAAGTCAAAGTACTTCATAACATATACACAACAGAAAAGATTACTTCAATCTATTTGTATTTAAATGACAGAAACAGAAATCTGATATCAGATTCCTAAAATCAGCTTAGATGAACCAACATAAGCAAAAGCAGATTTATGTATGTTGGATAATGGCTTAAAAATCCATTCTAAAATTTTTAAAAAGCAATTAAAAAGGAAGCCATCTAAAGGTCTCAAGAGCCACAGAGCAGTTTCAGGCTCTTCTTCTCATCTTCCAGCATAATCCATTCTTGCCCCCTTCAAGACTGGATTTCTACATCAAACCTCTCTCAATTGCTCTCTGAGAGGGGAAGATTTCACCACCAATAAACAGAAGAAGTTTATGCAAATGCCAAATGGGACACAGCGTCTGGTTCTTAGCTTTTGCACTGCAGCTAAACATGGTTTAGATTTGTCAAGTCATTTTGAAAATACAAAGCCATAAATAATGTTCTACAAATCTCTTTCAGATGTTTTAGTGAAGCTCGTTCTCTGAACTCCTATGCAATCAGATTAACTCCATGCTGTTTAAACACTACATGAACTTTATAGAGAACATTAGAAAGCCATATTTCTGTATGTGGATTCAAATAGATAAATGACCAACACTCCTGAACTGAGTTTGTTTAACTCCCAGGTTTCGAAGAGACCTTTTTTAGGGCAATCAATTCTGTAGAAACGACTGCTCTGTTGCAAAAATAAAAAAATAAAATTTACAGAGCAAATTTCTCAGCCAGTAGCTATTAAAATAGAAGTTAAGCAACATATATTCCTAACTGTTCAATGGAGACAAACATAACTCTACTTCCATAACACTGAAATACACTGAATGCTTAGCACTGGATAAAAAGCTCCAATGAAGTATAACACTACACAACTTAGGAGGAATTTTTGAAATGTCTGTAAAAATATAAATAATTTTCTTCTGCCATGTCCTAAAGTGACCACCAAAAGTCATCTTGCTCCAAAGAGCATTGTTTTGCCAATACCCCACAGAAAGCAGATCCTTGCAATAGACTGATAAAGAATAACTTCATGTAAGAACGGCATCAGAGTTTTAATGCAAAAATTCATGACTGACAGAATCTAACTAATCTTAATATAACCCTAAATAGCGCAGTATGTTTTTCATCACAAAATATTTCAATCACTGCCCTACACTGTGCTAAAAATGGAAATTTTGAGACACTGCAGATCATTTCCATTTACGTCCATGATTTGCTACCTGAGCTTTATTTTAAAAAATAAAAATGTCATTTAAAAAAATGACTTTAGAAAGTTCAATGAAAAATTCTATTTTTGTCATAACTTACCTGTAATTATATTAAACCATTCCAAATAACTTGATTCACACAGAAGTTGTTCACCAACTACACTTTGTAGGAAAAAAAGGCTGAAAATTTTAAAAATGTAATCGGAACTTTGGATATAAGAACCTTGGATATTTTTCTACAGATTACATTTATCTTTTTTTGCAATGACAATATTAACATTTCTTTTCTGAATAACTAAAACTGTAACCATAAAGTAATTTTATCCATTGTTTATTTCTACTTTAAATATTATTAATTAATAACACATGTAAATATGACTCTTTTCCTAAATACGTTTATTCCTATTTTCAATATTTTACATATTATTTTTCCCTACCTGTCCTGTTTTATAATGCCTTGCAAACTGGTTAACCACTCGATAGTCATTTGCAAAGTACTCCATCAGAATTGAGGGAACTTCAGCAAAATCAGTAGGACATCTGGTTCCTAGAGGTAGAATAATTGTACACATTAGCATTTGCTATTTCCATTAACACAAATAGTTAACTCTTCCCAAAAGCTTTTGCAACTTTCAGTTTGGACTTTTGGTGAACTTTAATGTTCTTTCATTTATTAAGTCAATATTTTATTTCCATTATTGTACATACTGCCAGAAAAGCTTCATTACAATCCTACACATTTTACTATAAATCACAAAGTAAAACAAAATATTTGAACAGCTGGGTGAGGCACCTTATAAAGCTCTGGATCACACCCTTTTTAAACTAAACCAGACTGTAGCCAAACTGGCCCTACATGAAACACCAAATCTATTTAAGTGTCCTAAACCTAAATTAAACTACAATGTAAATAAAATTCTGCCTTAATCCCATTCACAGCTACAAGTTTTAGCTTCCATCTGTTTGCTGAGCTTACTTATGCTTTATATTAACCTTGGTCTATAATAGTCATTCATTCAAGGAACACTTGCAGATTGAAGACATGTTCTATGTAAGTGCAATGAGGTAATATCTTAGCTGTTAGTATTTTCAAAAAGCACTTTCCCAAAAACCTTACTTACTCTAATCTTTATCAGCATCTTACCCAACAGAAGTTATTAAAAAGTGTAACACATCACCGAATTAAAGCTGAATTTCTAATTTCTATATTAAAGTTAGCAATGTAAAAGTTGTTGCTTTCATAGTGGACCCACTGAGTCATCACCTCTATCCCTGTCTGCCAGTGACAATGTCAACACTCAGAATTAGTCTTAAATCCCAGTATGCTTTCACTATTTTTTGAGGACTAGTTTTTAAAATCACTCCTTTTACCTCTACAAACCTTTCTCTAATTTTTAATCTTAATTTAAAATCTGTTTATACTCAATGATTCAGAGTGATACTGCTCTTTAGTATAAATAGTATTTATCACATTGGGTTTTACCTGCTAAATTTAGAGAAACTATATTCTCTCTGAACCATCATTATCCAAAGGCAAGATGAAGTCTAAGAAACTATCCATTCTAGTTCTTCTCTGTACCCACTGCAGTTTGAATTCACCTTCAGACTAGGCACACAGAACCGTGCCCAAACACTGCATGAGGTTTCACCAGTACCTTCACCACTGTAATGCTTACTGCTGTTACAGACAGCTCTGATGTAATTTCAAATCACATTAGACCCTTTCACAGCACATTAGCTATATGCAGTTTTGCATTGACACATAAAACTGTGATTCTGTTTGTCCACCACTGCTAAAAAACCCATTTGATAGCAAAAATTCTCCTGGTTTGCTGAAAATGCATGATCTGCACTGTGTAGTTCTGAATTAAAGAAAAGTAAGGCAAGAGAGAGCAGGGAAGATGTCCAATACTCAGCTCATCTCAACTAGAATGTCAAATTTTTGTTCTTGCAATAGCCTGTAGTCATCTTGTTCCCGTACTTTACCACCCTTGTCTTCCATGAGAGCAGACAGCCCTAACAGACATCCCTGGGACGAGCCCTTTGATTGTTACGCATTCCAAATATATAAAAAAAGGATTCTCTGGAGAAACAACACCACTGACCTCCAACCTTCAATGCTGCTTTCGCAATGCTAGATCTGGAGTGAAATCCTCTGGGATGCAGGACTGCCTGGAGCTAAGGCAACACAGAAACCATACACAGGGACTCCCGGAAAGTCTGAGCCTCAAAATTAGCCATTTCCTGCCCCTCCAAGAGTTTGACATGCAGACACACATGATTCAGCACAAGAGAACTCCCACCAAAGCAGCTATTTTGGGCATTTAAGTATTCCTGTACCTGAAGAAGAGCAAGGCTGTATGAGTGGAAGGAGTGGGGGAGAGCCCTTAGCTGTCCCAAGGACTGTACAGAGCTTACACTGAAGGAGTTATGCAGCATTTGTCTGTTTTAACAATGTCCAGACACACTTACAAACAGCTCAATTTTAATTTTAAATGGAATACTTAAAAAAGTATTTTGCCACTGGGTGCAAAGGTATCTATTGATAAAACATTACCTGTACCATTTGTATCACTAGCATAATATAAAAATGGTAAAACATACCAAAAAAATAATTCTTCAGACAAGGGAGTTACAATCTCATCTGTTTGGCTGTTGGTTTTTTTTTTTAAATAAGTAAATGTCTGCTGCACTTGAGATTTCCAGCGCACTATTATAGAAAACAATATACCAAGCTGTCCACAGGTAAAAAAAGTAGCATGCCGAGCAGCCTTAGCCAGCACAGGTCTTTGGCCTGTTTGCCACAACTGCAGAAGGTTATAGAAGCCAGACTCACTCCTCTTTGCAACATCTAAATCACTAATTTTCCCTCATCTATTTTCCTAAGTCATTTCCAACACAGGATTCATTGTGCTTTTACACTAGGTACAACCTATTTTCAATCCTCCGACTATTCCAATGATTATGAACTCCACATAAAACATACTTGCAAGAGTGGATACCACCAATAGAATAAAGATCAAAAGTACACAAATAAGAGATACAAATGCCTAATTCTTATTGGAAGAAAAATATTCAAGTGTTGTTTGGTTGAGTTTTACATAATATCTGAGGATCTGATATTGTATTTTCAAATCATCAAGGGTATAGAACTATTAACATGACACCTTTCTTCTGGAGATGAAACATTTGACTAAAACAAAAAAATCACCATTATAACTTTCTTACCAGTGACATGTTGGTACCGAGTTCTCCCCAGCATAGAATGCATAGCATGTCCCATTTCATGGAAGAGATTCTCCATCATGCCAGGACTTAGCAGCGTTGGTGCACCCCTTGCTGAATTAGGAAGGCTCAGCATAAGAACAACTACAGGTAGCTGGTACTCTCCATTTTCCTTTAGCCTGCCTCCTCGAACTGTAAAGTGACAATCCTTTTCAAGGTAAAAGCAAACATGGACAGCCAATGTAATTATACCAATGATATTAAAACAATGATTAAATTAAACTAAACTGTTAAATCAAATCTGAACATATACTCAGTTACAGAAGTAGAATTCAATGATTGTTAACAGCGTTGTTCAATAGCAGCACTGTTTCTCCATCCTTATTACATGCTTCAAATTCATAAGGAAATTACTTTATTCCATAAAGGAAAGACTGTGTTGCTTTTAGAAAATAAAATTATTTCTTAATGTTTTAGTGTTATCAAAACTGCTCAAGTTTTCTAACAGGTATCACTAGCACCAAGAAATTTACTGATGTGTCAAATACATAATGTACAGATTGAATTCTCTTCTCAGGCTTCAGCAGTAACTTCTTTATAAAACACACCACACAGCACTTCTAGTATATTGTGAAATACTAGCAAAACAGAGTTATATAATAAAGTAATGTAGATTTAAAGTTTGTCCACTCATCACCTCACTGAAAATGGTAATTTGCAGATGCTTCTACTGAGTGAAGTCTCTACTGCACTGCATCCTATTGCAAATATACTGGCACTAAGGTAGTGCCACAACAGTTAGAACCATCTACAGTTTTAAAAAGAATTTATAATAAAAATTAGTTGACATTATGAGCTTTCATCTTTAGAGAGTGTGAATAGTGGATTGTTTCTACTTGTAAACAGTAGGCCAAAATATAAGTGCTTAAATATCTACCATTTCTCTAACCAGCGTTCTATGACATTTCATAGCGCCTGTTACTCTGTACCACAAAGTCTGAGCTCAGCCCAATAGGTGATGGTTTTTTTAAATGAAAGCTTGCTCTAAGAAATATTTTATCTAAACCCAAACCTGAAGTTAAAGACTTTCCCAGTTTAAATTTATTTTAAAATGAAGCAAGTTTTACTAAACTTACATGGAACGCAAATGGCACTAATGCTACAGTCATTACTCATATAAAACCCAAGCAGAAGTCAGACCATGAATGTTACCTGATGTGGTTTATCAGGTCGCTGGAAGAAGTCACAATAGATGTATCCTAGCAAGCCTTCAGTTTCGTGAACAACAGCCTGAAGAAAAAAAGAGTATTGTTTCCACAGTGAAAGCACTGATAATGTGTAAATTGAGGACATAATATTCAAATCCCAAGATTTATAATGAATAGATGACAAAAGAACTGGAAATAATTTATGTAAAATCTGTTCGTAATTTTAATTTAAAAAATATATATACAAAGTTCACCATCTGTCTCTCAAACTACAGACATTTCTGCATTTCACTCAAAACTAACTAGTCACAAATGAGTATTAAAAGCACTGTCTGTGTTAAAAAAGCACTCTCTGTAGCCCCCAAATGACAAACAGAAGCTGATTTACCATGGAAATAAAAAGAATAAGGAATAGTTATCAATTGACCCACAGTATATAAAGAACAGCATCTCTTGCTGGAGGCTGAGGATAGAAGAGAAGTGGAGAAGATCTGGCAGTGAATAAATGTGGGGAAGACAACAAAGGAACTTGGGAACCTGATGAGTAAGTTATTGCCCAAGTTTTTATTTCCACTCTCCCCTAAAAAGAGGGCAAAAAATAAAAGAAAAGTAAAAATCAATCTCAAAGTAAAGATGACGTACAGAGTAAAAAAAATGAGGCAAAGACATGACTGCTAGGACACACATCTACAGCATTCTAGTCATCTACGGCCATCTACAAATTGAAACTAAATAAACCAACAGGGCTCATTCAGAAAGGTGCAACAATAATCTCCAAACAGAGAAACTATTTCTGATTCAGGCATCCTTGACACAGAGCTACTATTAAGGCCATAAAATACCAAACATCCAAAAGGCACTAAAAGAGATGATAAAGCTCTTGAGGTCTAACTTCAACTAAAATTACACAACTAGTTTGTGGTTTTGATAGGTATCCAAGTAATTTTTTTAAAAAGTTTGATTCATAGCTCACAGGAACACACAATCTTGTTTATCGTCCCTTTGGTTTCAGACGCTGGGAACAAGAACACTTACCAACTTTCGAACATCTTCAGACCAAATCTCTCCTCTCTTTGTCTGTTCAGCATAGAGGGAGATTCCCAGAAGCTGACTGAACAAAGAGTTCAAACCTTCCATGCAGGCCCCAAGAGAGAAAAATGGACAGTACAAGCCAGGATCAATGTTGTACCTAAGGGAATACAAGAATCCCAAACCAGTCAGTCAGTAGAGCTACATAAACTACAGTACTCACCTTCAAGCCACAGGATGTCACAAAACACACCAGTTCAGCCCAAAGGCCCTTAGTGAGCATGTTTGGCTTTATTTTTCAAATATTAAAACCAAGTTACAGTCACAGTGCTTTGCAGTATCTCAATTTTTCTTACATTCAAATCTGGATACCAAACTCAACAGATGTTGACTACGATTTTCAGAAATGTGGTGAACATGCAGCCCAAACAGACCATGGCAACACGATGGGTGGCCAAGCAGTGGCTTTTGATCCTCAAGAGGCCACTGGCACTCAAGTGCCTTTCCCATGCCAAGGCTGCACCATGTGACTGATCAGAAAAACAAGCTGGCTTTGGCTGTGGTGTAAGCCAAATCCTCAGCTTGGGCAGGAAACCAACTGGTAAGCACTGCTGACTCTGCAGTCCTGCCTTTCACTGCAGCAACAGAAACACCAAGTAGACACAATCACCTCCCACACAAAAATCACACCTCAAGCTCTGGGGACTCGTTTTAACCATGTAGAAAATACCTTACAGCTGTGAGCCACCTGAAATTTTTAGTATGTGACATGGATTTCAAACATGGCCAAGCTTCCTGAGCCTAACCTCAACCAACTACGCTCAAGATGCTGCAGCACAGAAGACACATATAAACTGAGAATGAACAAAAAATTCAAAAAGTAGTTCGGAGATGTATGCAGTCTGTAAAAGGGCTTACACTCCCTGAGACTCTGACCCTAAAAAGTAAACACACTACAAGCGTATCAAGCAAATAAATGCTTTGCAAATTTACACCTTTCACAAGCTGATCAGCACCACACAACTCTTGTGAGACAACAGCAAACTGAAATATGCTTGTAGCTGTGTGCACCCCAAATGGCAAAAAATGCTTTTGCTTCAATTCATGTACAAAGCCCAAGTGTTATTTATACCATTTTCTAGGGTCTCAGAGTAAAGACTCTTTAAACTGAGACAATCACAGTCCCTGAAATTTAAACATGCATCAGCTAGACTACAAGAGCTGGACACCAAAGATGAGAACCATGCTGTTTTAAGGCCCGTGATCAAAAGGCTTAGTTACACACCAGCTGTGAAAGAGCCAGCTAGTCCCTACCCACGCACCTACCCTTCCTTCCTTCCCACTCCCGCAGAGAAGACCTGAAAAAGAAGCCCACTGGGGGTACTAAATTTGCCAAAGTGCTGCTTACAACTGCAGCTCCAATTCACTGATGGGCGTCACTGAGCTGTGAGGCACAGCAGTGTGGCGTTACTCCTCTAAGCCACGATATGGTGAGGTACAAGATTTTGCTTATTTTCACACCGCAGATGCAAGAAGCTAAAGCCAGCGTATTCCATTATATTTTTAACTATACTAGAACATGGAAAATAAAGCAGATTTTGCCTCTACCATACTGACACACTTTTTCAGTATCTTCACATTAGAATTCACATGCTGCACACTTCCATATGCACATTCTCGTTCTTATTCAAAAAGTCATTACACCCAAGGAAATAAGCCTGATATAAACCACTTTAGATCAAGCTAGATAAAAAGACTGAAAGCAAGTCTCTAGAAGAAAGCAGACGAGATGAGCTAATTTTCATACAAGCCACAGAAATTTGGAGTAAAGGACACTGATTGACGCACAGAGCTCCCCCCCTCCACCCCAAAGTACAGAATTACAGGGTATGTGTTGAATATCCTAAGAATTTTTAAGTCAGTAATTCCTAGGAATTCCAATGCCTTCAACAGTGGTGCTTTTTGGAAAGCTTTAGCAGGTAAATCTCAGATGTCTCCACACTTTTATAGAATTGCGCAGTGATTGCCTTCTGCCCTGACTGTAACCATGAAAACTGAAACACACCACTAAGTGCTTCAGACCTCCCGATTCTGCTCGGAAGTTCTCCCTGTATACAGACTACAAGACCTGCTAAAATTACCCTTCTTTTGGCAGCAAATCATAACAACTTCCATAATAGTTTAGAACTGGCTTTTGTCATATCACTTTAAAATCCTGTACTATCATCCTACATGCCACTATGAATAGTAAGCTGAGTTTTCCATCTGTAATTCAAAGAACTGCTTCTTTAACTAATACCTGGCTATAAAAGTACTGTCTCAATACACACCACAGACCAGCTCAAGTGGTTTCATTGCACAAGGCTCTTTGCAGGGCTTTTTTGCTGAGTGCGTTTCAATCAGTCCTGCCAAAGCTACACTTATGTGCAAAGCCTGCACACCCTCCTCCTCCTAGGCTTCCTATGTCACTTCCTCCCTGCACAGTGGTAGAAGAGAGACAAGCATAAGAGGTATTTCAAGAAAGAACCCATAAGATACAGTATGACAAACACACACTTCATAAATCAAAATTTAACACTACCAACAGCTCACATTCATAACAAAACATCCAATTTTCACAGCTGCAGGAAATTAAAACATGTAACTCCCAACAGTGCGTTCAGCTGCAGATTAAGAGAACATGAAAATTCTAAGAAATTAAAGGACAGCATCCTTGAAAACATTTTATGAAATTAGATCACTTTTACACAAGAAATAAGAAAAATCAAAAGATGTGTAGAGACTGCTCAAAATTTTCAAAAGAGTAGAATTTTTTTTTATGGACCAGCTAACCCTGAAAACTGTTTCCAAGAACCTGAAAGACAAGAAAGTCACTAGGAGGAGTCAGCATAGATTCACCAAAGGCAAGTCATGCTTAAACAATTTGATAACCTTGTATGATGAAATATCTGGCCCTGCAGAAAAGGGGAAAGCAATTCACATCACCTCCTCAGACTTCAGTGAGCCCTTTGACACTGTCTCCCATAAGATCCTCGCAGAGAAGCTGTCGATGTATGGGCTGGATGAGCAGACAGGAGGTGGATTGAAAACTGGCTGAATGGCAGGGCCCAGAGGGAGGTGATCACAGCCACAATGGCTGCTTGGAGGCCAGGGACCAGCACCGGGTCCAGTCCTGTCCAGTCATTGGCAGAAAACACCAAAACTTAGTGTCAACCAAACTGGGAGCAGTGGCTGATATGTCAGCGGGTCTTGCTTCCAGCCACTGGGACCTTTACAGGCTGGATAATTGGGCTGACAGAAACCTCAAAAAGTTCAAAAAGTTCTCCCCTGCACCTGGGGAGAACAACCCCAGGCATCAGTATATGCTGGGGGACACCCAGCAAGAAAGGAGTTTTGCAGACAGGGACCCGGGGGTCCTGGTGGACACCAAGTTAAACATGAGCCAGCGAGGGACCCTTGTCACAAAGAAGGTGAACGGCACCCTGGGTGCATTGGGAAGAGCACGGCCAGCAGACTGAGGGAGGTGACCCTTCTGCTCCTCAGCAATGTGCCCAGTGTTGAAGTGCTGTGTCCACTGCTCAGCTCATCAGGAAAAGAGAGACATGGCCATGCTGTTTGGCCTGGGAAGGAAAAGGCTCAGAGAGATCTTAATAAGGAGTATAAATTCCTGAAGGAAGGGTGCAAAGAGGGCAGAGCCAGGCTCTTCTCAGTGCTGCCCAGTGACAGGACCAGAGGCAACGGGCACAGAATGGAACACAAGATATTGCATCTTAACATCAGGAAACATTTTTTTCCCAGTGAGGATTAGCAAGCAGTGGCACAGGTTACCCTTAGAGGCTACGGAGTCTTGCAGCTTGCAGATACTGAAAAGCTGCCTGGACACGATCCTGGACACCCAGCTCTAGGAGACCCTGCTTTAGCAGGGAGCTGGACCAGAGCAAATTTCCAACCTCAACTATTTCGTGAAGATGCCATATGGAGCCTAGGACTAAGAATACACAGTTGCAGTATGAGATAGATTCCAGCTTTATGAAAGGGAGACAATGTTTCAGACTAACTGCAAAGGATTACCACATTCAGTTGAAATACTGGATTAATGTGTTTGCTGAAGGGTGGAAAAAAACAACCTCTGAAACTATGTTTCATGCAATTTCATTTCAGTCAAAACCACAGATACATACTAGCAGGAGAAAGCAATGATATTTCTTCATGGATAGAACAGCGGACACCAATATATTACAGGGAGAAGATCAATGCCTACTTCTTGTCATTCTCAGCACTCCTTGAACATGCACAATGTCCCCATGGCCCTACCCCAGCATGAAAAGGATGGGAAGAAGGCTTTCTGATAAATACTTTTTAATAAACTGTCACTATCCAAAATGGGGTGAGGGGGTGGGGTGGTGGCAGGAAACCAGTCTGTAATAGTTTTGTCCTTTGAAAAAAGCATGATACTTATCCACCCCCCTCCCCCCCCCAAAAAAAATAGCAGTAACAGACTATAATGCCTTAAGGCAGACTCCCCAGAGGAACTAGACCCCAACTCTGGCTAATGTTGGAAGATGTCACAATCTTGACATTTTAAGTACAATGAGGTCCTGACTAAACAACCACTTTAATAGAAACTGCACAAAGTTAATGTCAGCTGGTAGAACATTGTCAGGATCAAACCTCTCCCACATTTAATGAAACATGTGTGTTAATGTTCTTCTTGCCAATGGAAAATTGAAAAAAGTTTTGAAAAACAACATTTTTTTATACAGAATGCCAAAAAAAAAAAGTTTCTAGTTCTGATCTCAATTGTCCATTTCTGCCTTGCCTATTATACCAGTGTGCAAAAAAAATCAAAGCTGAAGATATTGAAAAATCCTCAAATACCACTAGTGTCTTATGCTACAGACCCAATACTTAAATTACTTTTGGACACACCTGGCAGCATTCAGCGGAGATTATTATACCTTGAGTTATCTGGCATCCATTGTTTGTTTGCTAGCCAGTGTAATGTCCTAGGAGTTATGGAAGAAGGGGTTAAAACCTATAATATAGTGCAATTATCACAGTCCGATGGTAATAACCAATAATACTTCAAAATGAGTACTGGGTACTGAAAAAAAAAGCTACTCCTCCAAGAAGTGTGTAACACATCTTCAAAAATCTTTGTCTAAATACCAGTCTATACCCACTAAGCAGCAATCATTCCAGACACCAAAACACAGATTCAATTCCCAAGTTTTGAATTTGGTCCTACCTCATACATGAACTCTATTTTCAAAAATTAAGTACAACCAACTATAACTGAAGAAAGCCTAACCCCAAACTTGCACTGATTCCAGGAAAACTTTCTCTTTGGGCTTACTTAGGAACAGCAATTAGCCAAAACCTCAGCTATCTGAAACTGATGTCCTATAACCAAAACCTCAGTTCTTGGAATTATTACTGATAGATGATCTTGCCTTTCAGTGGCAAGAGCAAGCACATGACTGACTCTTTTCTGAGCCCCCACCTTCAAGGTTTAATGCTACTCACTGAAAAATAAAAGGTATAACTCTAGGTAAGATTAGAAGACACTGGGGAAAACGGAAGAAATTAAAAGATTTGAACCTTTCCCAAAAATAAAAATACTCAATGAACAGAACAGGAAATGCTGCAATCTCTACCAGATCTCTAAAACTTAAATCTGGCATATGGGTGTGGGTAGAAAAGTATTTGGAAGAGTTTACAAAGTAGATGTTCCCTTGTTGAAGACTATTGGTTGATTTCAGGCACTCAAATGGTAGCAGTCATGAGCAATTTCATTGTTTCCAGATGACATGAAAAAAGCATCTGTTAGCTAGCAAATGATTAGCCAATCTCAGTTACTGACAGCTTCATCACCTTAATGGAACTGCAAGAACATGTTTCCCAGGCACAGCATTTTGGCATTCAAATTCATACCAATCTAAAAACATGGCAGCTCAACTTCTTGGCAGCAATGGGGACTGTGATTGTGATAGCAATCCAAACTTCTCTTCCTTCAGTCCTTTGAATGAAAATTCTCATGCTGTTAAAGGGTCTCAGGTTGTATCTTCAAAACATGCTCTGACCTGGGCCAGATTTTCTAAAAGACCACATAAAACTTTAAGATGAAGACTTCTCTCAATACACTCCTTTAGCATTTTAAATTGCCCAGTAGCTAAGACAGAACTTGTCTTTGTAGGATGCAGAGCCTTTTTGAGGGCTGATCCAAGACTGTAAAATTAATTTCTCCTGAAGCTAAAGGGAAAACTCAAAGTTCCCCATCTTCTATCCCAGGTGTATGGTGCTTCTTTGATCCCTTTTTTCAAACATGAAACCAAGTGCATTTGTAAATGCAGACAAAAGCCTCCTAACAAAATCCTACCAAAACCAAGGCATTCCTGCCTTGGCAGGGCAGCATTAGATGATTTCCAGAGGTCTCTTTCAACCCTAACAATTTTGTGATTCTGGGATTCCACTGCACATTACTTTTCAATCGACAGAACAAAAGGACAACAACTTCAGTTAATGAATTAGCTGATACTGACTGACTCTACATAAAAAGGAGGAGAATTTCCAAAGTGCTATAGCTTAGCCTTCCCCTGAAATGCCCACTAGTCAGAGCTAAGTAATCTTTATAATCTACATTCTAACAAATATTAATGACCCTACTGTGCACACAATTATTTTTATTATACCACAAGTTAAAGCAGCAACCATTCTAAGAATCACTTTATTCACAATTCTCAAGCTGTTATCAATTGTAAGCTTGAATAGTTGTACAGCTTTGTGCCTTCTATTTAAAACAAATAGTAAAAAATTGAAATAAAATTGCAAGAAGCAGCTGCTTTATTATGAGCACACTCTCTGGCAAGCTGCCTACACATTTATTCAAACAAGTTACGATCTTATCTCCAACAGGAAGTGCACTCAAGTATTTCTGGGAAAAGAAATTAGAAAGGAAATTATCATGACCCACACTGAACTACAGTAACAGGCACTCTGCTACCAGTAAAATTTCTGCTAAGGGTTACTGCTACTATGAAGAAAGGTTAATGTTCTGGAGACAGACAACATTTAGTGACAATAACTACTGCAAAGAAGAGCTGGAAGACAGGTTTTCGTGTATGCTGTAATTTGCAGCCCCAGAAGAACAGAGAGACAGAATTCAGCGGGGATGATCATGCACCTGGCATAGTAACATCGCCAGCAAAACATTGTACTGCTGTCTCCAAAGCTGGCAAACACACGGAAACGTGGTTACAGCACTTCCTAAGGAAGAAAAAGGCTTCAGGACAGCTAAGCAAGCCAGTGCAAGAATCAAACACCCTGTCTGGATACCCCTTTGCTTAAAATGTGAGTTCTGGGCCTTAGGATGCCTATGTCACCAGAGAAGGGCAGACACAAACATTATAACACTTTCAAGCTTAACAAGGTACCAATTAGAGGGAGGTAACTAGCAGAAGTCTAGTGCTCAGCTATGAGCTCTTGCTTCTTTCTGGAACTTAGGCTTCACTGAGCACATTGAATAGTTGAATCCCAAAAGGATGAAGAGCACAGTGTTTTCTATAGGAATATGCCTTTGAAAATGCAGGTGAAAGAGATGGATCTCAGGTGGTGTTCTGATGAATCACAAGAGAACTCTGCAGAGAACTATAAAATCCAGTCAAAAAGATTTCTTACCATGTAACATTTCTTCTAGTGTATCTCAGGTAAAAAAAAGCAGGTATGGATTGATTTTTGATATTTGCAATTTTCACTGCTACGAAAAGATTTGCCCAACTACCCTCGAACTTGAGCGCGTAAATTTTCTTAAGCCATTACATGAAACTTAAAGGATCTGAGTGTAATTCTGGAAGAACAGGAAAAGGAAATACCAAAACTTCTATCCATTACAGACATATACACACCCACCAGAAAACACAATGATTAATCTAAAAGAAGACTTCCTGAAATCAAGGATTTTGTACATGCCTAGATATTAATAATTTTTTTAAAAGGTTGCTTTCAGCTTTGATGTAGGAAATACAACATTTATGTAAAAAAAAGTGGACACCAACACACTCACCCTGCACAAAACAGAAATAGCATCAACAAATATATACATGAACTCCTTTGCAGTAAAAAAGAACACTTTCCTCTGTGCCAAACTTTCAGTTAAGCTGCTTTGACTTAAGAAAGATACAAATCAAGACTCAAAGAGGTCCCTTTTATTGTAATAATGAACCTTAAATTATTTGTTTCTCTTGTAGAATTTCATAACTCTCATGCTTACATGTCGAAAACTGTGAAAGACTGGGACACATGAACATAATAGTTTTGCTCTGTATTCATTTTGCATATTCCAGTAACTTAATTCACTCTAAACATCTGATTTCAAATGCTTAAGCATTTGTATTTATAACAAAGCCCAGGAAAGAATGAAAATTTTCTCATATACTGTACGTCAGAATGTGAGCTCAGAAACTTTACAAAGAAAACTGTAGTTTCTTTAATGCAAATTCCTGCTTTTTATTAAACTATAAACTACATTTAAGAAACCCAGACTCTTTACTTTCACCGTTTGCAGCCCAGCAATATTTTTAAGAGAAGCAAAGTAGCCAAAGCAATTAAAAAAAAAAAAACAATTATAAAAAGAAGTTAACTGACACAATGAGGTTTGGTTATTCTTCAAGAACAGCAGGCTTCAAACAAAAAGGCTGCGCCTCTGTGAGAAACAAAGATGTAGTATGTGATTATAAATAATTATTTCTAAGCTTGTATGACTTCACTGAGTCTAAATAAAATGCAGACTTCTCAAATCACTTTCATTTAAGCTGTATCTTTGGAAGGAAACTAAGACTGTTTTGTGCAACATGACTTTCATCTATTCTATTAAGAATGCTTTTTATAAAATTGAACATTAGGGATATTTGATTCAGGATCACTGTTCTTCAGAACAGAAGCATTCAGACTCTTAACAATTGCAAATTAGCTGCCAGGCAAAAATTCTTATTGGTGGCTATTAAATGTAGTCTCTGATACATCCTGACTTCTTTGGGGGGTTTTGTGAGAAAAATTATTATCCTGTTGACATCCACAAAAATATGGAAGACGAAGTTAACAATCTCTAATAAAACAGATCCTGTCAAAAATTTCAAAGAAACTTGAAAAGATCTTGTTAGTGAAGATAAAAGTGAGATGAACCCCTCAGGTTAACTTGAAGAGATCAAGACAAGGAAAACCCCTTCCAATTTTCATTACATGCCAGACTATGAAACTTAATTCTTTACCTAAAGGGAGACTCTTAACCATGATTTATAGAAAGCTCTGGATTTCTTAAAAATAATAACAATAACCGAAAGCCTTTGTACCCTCATCAACCATAAAGTAACAACTGTATTTCACATTTCTTTTTTCTTTCTGTTAATTGTACTTCCTAGACTATTTTGGAGGAGGTCAAGGGGTAATTCAGGATATTGGTATTAACACTGCACACAACTTTTAGATTTGACCTAGTTTTCAAATCAACAATTTCTTCGTTCTTCCACAATGTTTAAATAAAGAAAGAATTCTTGAAAGTTGAATTCTGCTTCACAGCAATCCTTTTCAATAATGTTAGGTTTCCCTCCAAAAAGCTTAATCCACCAACTTTAGTGACTGGTGAGTTACAGTGGACTTTCTATACCAGCATTAGTTGATTTAAGAGAAGGCATGCCTTCCCTTTCTTAAAGATAATTCGTTACAGAAAGGTCTCCTCTCTGACCACTTTGGTTGAAAGATTTCCTAGTTACGTTTTGCATTAATTTTCCACTTCAGCTTTCAAATTGAACAGAGTGACAGTTTTCTCACATGTTCTGCAAAGGGTCTGGACTGTTTTTCCACATGGCATTCCTAAGAGAGAACAGTCTTTCATAAAACTAAAAATAAGTTTACAAAAAGCAGCCATGAACAAGTTTCTTTACTAGTAACTTGCAAACTTCAATATTATTTGCAGCTTTTAGGAACTTGTGAAACATCCAGTCATGTTTTCTCACCTTGGTATTGAACCTACCCCACCAAAAAAAACCCAGAAGGGGTGCCCACCCTCCCCTGAAGCCAGCAACCTATGTACAATCCCAAAAAGAAAGGAGCTGATTTATTCCTAATTTCTGCTAAGCTGGCACACCAAGGTCCAAAACACCTGAATTTGTCATGGCGACTTCTCTTTCCTACACATCAGGAAACTAACTTATTTTTCCACTGATCTGTCATCCTCAAGGCTGGTCTTCCTTCCTTCTGCAGTCCCAAAGAAAGGGACTAGCACAGAGTCAATATCCTGCAAGCACATCCCAGCTTCAAGTTGAATAAAATCTGGGACATTTTGGCAAAAATACTAACAGTGAATTATAGCCAGTGAAGTCAACCCAGCCTGGCAAGAACCACAGGTTAAGGAAACAGGAGTCAATACCAAATACACAAAGCTCATCGCTGACAGCTCTCAAGAACAGTTCTGTACCTCCATCAGAAGTGACTAAGCACAGCCAATCCTACCTCCTGCCTTCAAGGCAAATGGCTGACCTCAAAAAGTCTCTCATAGCATTTTGGGGGTGATTCTCTGTCGTGTTTTTTTTCCCTGACCCGGAAGAAGTCAGTAAGACTCTTTGCAAGATTAGGGCCTTGAGAATTACAGCTGCAGTTACTGAGAAATAATGCAATTTAATTAATGCTTGGGTACTTGTCTGCACTAAAACTCAACATTATTATTTTTATAATATACATATTAGACATCTTCTTACTTGTTAGACACTGAAGCATGTTCTAGCATTCACTGGTTTATTACCCTCAGCCTGCCAAAATTCTTGAGGTTCTAGTAATTACTCTATCTTCTTTTAAGATACTACTACCATGAATTTCAGACTTTTGTCTCCTGTTTCTCTTAAAATTACATTTATGCCAACATGTACTTTCCCTGCCTCTTAAAACTATAGCTACAAAAACATTACACTGTCTTAAGTGTAGGTTTAAAGCCAGAGAGGCTACTTAACATAGTCTGGGGAGGAAAAAAAAAAGTAAAATATCCTGTTCCCATCAATGGGAGGCTTACACTTTTGAAGTAGGATCAAGTTTCCAGGGTAAAGACTTGGTGAAAGCTGACAGAAACAAAATTGCTGTGGCCGGGCTTAGACAGAACAACCGCAACTCTGTGGCTTGAGTCTGGAGCGCCTCCTGCTGCTCAAGTGGCAGAACAGCAGCAGCGGTCGGTAACGGCTGCGGCAGCGGCGACAACGAAACCAACCCGGTGTGACAGCAAATGGCATCAAAACTCTGCAGCCCAGACGCATGTGGACATCCTGCATCCCTCACGAGTAAATATCTACCTCCTAAAACTAGTTATTAGAAATCTAGTGAAGGGTTTGTTTCCTTAATGCTGTTACAGTAAAGACTAAACGCGTATTTAAAAGATAAAATAGATAAATACATTTAAAAATACACAACATGCTGCAAATATAAAATAGACACATTAAAAATTTGTCATGATTTTCAGTGTCATTTGAGATGCAGCTGGTCAAAATCTGGAGGACTGAAGAGGAATGGTTGTATAGGCCAGACTAAGAAACATAAACATTTTCCAGCAGACACAGACACTGTCCCATCTAATACTTCTTGCACCCCCTAGTGCTGAGTTACTTAATCGAGAACTAAATCCCCGTAGAATTTCTTCATACCTAGGTTTGTAAAGATAATCTGCATCCTATGTACATGACAACACCTAGGAAACTATGGGTCTGTAGTTGAGCTGGAGCCATGGTGACAACAGTAGTCCAAAAGGAATATCCAAAAGCATACATTTGCTTACCTCTCAACAAAAAACGTTTTACTAAGCAGAAGAAAAGAGGAATTCCTAACACAAAAATCCACCATGCAAACTACTACTGAGTCCCAAAACACGACAGACAAATACATAAGCCATGTTCTGTGCACTACACTATTACAAATACAAGCATGGCACTTCTGTTAAAGACCTAAAGCTAAAAGTAAATTTCTTCCAAAAGAGAGAAATCCTTGAAGAACAACCAAAATAGAATAGACGAAACAAAGAATGGGAGAAATGCATGACAGTTAAGTGCATCCTGTTTAAAAACATATTTTGTCATTCAATAACGAAAAAATGCAAAATAAAATAGGATAGAAGTAAAAAATAAATTATTTATTGAGCTTATAAATAACGAAACACAACATAATTTTTTTTAAAGCATTAAATCATTTTCCCATGGGAAAAAAAGAACCAAACATACAAGGCAAAAAACATCACTTTTCCTTAGACACATAATTTAATATTACAAGATAATTTGCTCAGTTAGGAAGAGAGTAACAACAAATAGCCAAAAGTCAAACTCCAGCCAAGTATGAAGCTTTGTGTGACAGATACAGTTCTCATCTTCCAGTTACAAAAGTGCTGAACTGGACATACCACAGCATCCGCAGGGCGTTCAAGAGGGGATGTGGTCGAACAAGGTAAGTACAAACACAAGATAAAGGATAGGAGATTCCCATTTGGGTAACAGGACATTCAGGGCACAGGCATGCCAAGGTATATTCCCATCCTCTGGTTGTTGTATGAATACTCTGACTCCTGCCTAGTTTCAGTCATAAAGCACAGTCCTTGACACTATGCAGTGGAGAAGTGAGCTTCACTTTTCAAAGCTGATTACCCAGTATCCAGTACCCTGTTAAACACCCACAATATGAGAAGAATAAATGTAAAGCTTTGTTCAATGAGTTAGACCAAACACTTTTTCCAAAGACAGACAACTATCCAGAAAACAGGACTGTTTAAGATCTACACTCTTGTTTTAAAGCAAAGCAGCTCTGCACACAATGGAAAGGAAAACTATTTTTCCTCCCGTCTCGTAGATTCTTGTATACCTGCCAGAAACAAACAGTCCTGCCCAAGCTGGAGGGAGAAAAACAGTGGGCCCCAATCCTGCATTGTAATCAGGGAGGCCCTACATAGATTCAGGAGACTCTTCACAGTGATCCAACATTCAGACTTGGTGCCTGAATACAAAAAAATAGTGAAGATACACTGCCAATGTCTGGTCTGTTTTACCTGCAGCTCTCCCTTCACAAAGCCACCATGCCATTCTTAAAGTAACTTAATTGGGTCTCTTACAAAACCCTGAAAGAAAGGAAATATTTTTCTTTCTAATGCCAAAAAGAGCAAAATAATCCATCTGTGATCATCAGCAACTCAACTATGAGATGGTTAGCTTTATGAGGAGATCTAAGAAGGACAGTAAGACCAGTAAGGCTAAGAAGGACAATTAGCATCAGAAGACGCTGCTCCAGGAGAAGCAACAAACACGGTGCCTTCTATACCTAATGCTCTAACCCTTATGGATCACACCAATTCTGAAAACAAACAGGCCAGCTGCTGGCAATCCTTCCATGCCATGTCTATGTTACCATAGCTTTCTGATCTAGAGCAAACTACTATTTTAATTAGATACATCCAGTTTATGTTTGTTGAAAAACCAAAAAACTGTAAATCTGCAGTGGAGGAAGATTTTTTCAAAACCCCCTTGTGAGAGCAGCACAACTTTCAATTATCTTTTCCAACAGAAACTAAAAGGTCACTGCTGCAGATCTAATAAAGGCAACATGCAGGGCTCACATCTTTCAGAGCTGACATCTCATTATGTGCAAAGGTTCTGTGCACTACTTAAGTCTGTGTAAAGGATTTACTTCCCAGTCTTTGCAAGAGAGATAAGAATAAATTCTATCCATAAACAGTAAAGATTTACTGAAGAAGTTGCTATATCAAGTCTGCAGAAGAGGATGAAGTTGCACATTCAGTAAGAAGCACAATGAAGTTAAAATATGAAGAGGAGTTGAATTGTATTCAGTGTTCAAAAATTATTTTTAAACATTTACTACAGCCCAGCTAAGAACTAATAGCAAAACAAGAATCAGGATTTTCAATCTATTGTGAAACTGCTTCATCCTCTTCTATCTTCAAAGAGGGCCAATACTACCCCGCAAAACAACAGAGGAGCCAAAAACTTCTACAGGCATTCCAGCAGTAACTAAAAGATGTCAGAAACAACGCACCCACCAGATAATATTTATTTTTTCATATTGAGGTACATCTTCAAAGAAAGAAATCCTGTTTACATTGAGGACTTTCTTTGTCCTTATTGCAAGGACACTCATTTACATTACAATCAGGAACATAAGGAGCTTACCTCTCAGCACGAAGGACTCCACTGTAATAGGGGTGATCCCATGGCATCAGCATCTGAAAGAGAATTCCAGCTTATAATTACAATAATGGACAACAAGTGAATCCAAAGCAAAAGCTTTGTTCCATTTGAGTATTTTTGCAGCTTCAGCAAGTCACAGAATTTTAAAACGTAATGGGAAACAGTTAGGGCTCAAACTATCACCAAAAATAGCATCATATATCATAACCTGAAAACTTTTTTACATTTCTTGAAGATTAGTCTTCTTATTCAACTATATAATAGGCCTTCATACTAGATTTCAATAAATATGCTCAGTTCAAATAAAAAGATAAACCTAGATATGTACAGCATTAAGATACATACAATGTAGTATACAAACTGGACTTGAATCTAACCTAAAGTACAAATTTTATTTTTCAAATGAGTCAATTAATTCAAAGCAAAGTGATACTCTCTTTCACTGCTTTATGTTTTGGTTATCTCAGTATCACTTTGTATAAACCAACAGCTCTCTCACACTCAGTATTTTTTTTTAATATAGCAGCTAAGTGGTCAGAAAACATTTGAAGCCAGGAGAATGTTTCTAATTCTACTACACCTAGTACACTAGAGTCAGTTGTAGAACATGATTACCTTATACTATACTTTTTAGAAGAAACAAAAATCACTTAAGAAATGTAACTTACTGAATTGTGGGGGTTGAGTTTCATTTTCATCTTTGTCATCATTTCAAAGTCTTTTTGAGTTCTGAAAAATATTTTTGTGATGAAAATGTTAATGAAAGATTTCTGAGCAATGTAATACAGTACATGATAATACTCCATCCAATACACCCCATTTATACTCAGTGATGAAACTGTTTTGCGCTGTGTGGAGCTCAGAGTGGCAAGAGGGACAAAGAGGGAAATTTGTTTATAGATGCAAATATATGGAGTTGTGCATATGGCAAGAAGACCAGGAGAGGTGTTGTACACTTCAACTTGGTCTTCTTGTTTGCTGTTAACTGCATTTCTTGCGTTCAGTCCTGGGTGTTCTCTGATCACAGACACAGAATTTACTCTAAGCAAATAGCCCTCTCGAAATTCTGGGAAAGTCTTGGTTTTTACTTCATCAGAGCATATAATAAGCAGCACTGACTAACTTATTACTGCACAAGTCTCTTTATTCTTGTATTGTTAAAAAAATAACTTAGAGAAAAAGACTTACCTTTTAGACAACTGCTCAGAAAGCTTCTCCAGAAACTGTCTTACTGTTTCTAGAAGGAGGGAAAAAATATGAAAATTATTTTTCCCTAAAGGATGTTACGGTTATGTGAGAATATTGAAAACAAAAAAATGCCGTTAGATTGTTTAACAAACTACTCCACGACTTTCAAAAGAATTTAGTACTACATTTACTTAGTTACATGCTGAGATAATGACACCTTCACAATCTGAGTGAGCATCAATTCTGAACCAAAACACCAGATCCTCCTCAGTGAGTACCGGTATTTACAGCAAGCACTGAGTACGGCATACAGCAAAATGTAACTGCAATAAAATACTTCACTGGAAGAAGTGTGTGTAAACTCAGCTAAAGAAACTAACAACCTTTGACCTCATACGTTACACATTTGGTTCCTCAGCATGTCCTTCCATACATGCCTTATACCTGGATTTTTGGCCATTGTTCCCTGAAGAGCCCTGTGGGCAAAGGTGTCATAGCCAACCAACTGTGCCAGGCTGTTTCGGCTCGCAAGCAATTCCTCCAATCGAGCCAACTGCTGAGCGTTTGAGTGCAGAAAAATCTTGTAAGCAGCTTCTCGCACCTAATACACAGAAAAAAAATAAAAAAGGTCACATCACTACAGTGCAATCTTTAACAGAAACAGGTGATGCAACTGAAGATCTGCCATAACAGCTGTATTTCACTGATATTGTTCAGGAAAGGCCTAAAGCCTTTCAGCAATAGTAATTCCAACTGCCTGACAATTACAGCTCTCTTACCCATTATAAATGGAATGAGGAAATGCAAGGAGACAATCTAACAGATCAAGACTGCCAAAAAGGGTCCTGTTCTCTACTCCTGTCAACAGTCTCTCATCACTTCCCTCTTTCTGCCAACATCTGTGCTTTTCAGACCATGCTGTGGGCTGTCTTAACTCATTAAAACTTCTGAAAAAAAGCCCAAATTGTTCTCTGCACATCAGTTAAGTTTGCTTATGGAAGGATCTGACAAGAAAAGGAGATGGGGCCAGGGGAGAGAAAAGAGGCAAAGAGAAAAGCCTTATTTCTTTTGTAGTAGAAAACTATTAGTAGTCTGCCCATCTGCCCACAAAGTTTCTTATTTTCTCATATTTTTAGTTTGTTTGAGTTCTTTTCATAACTCTGAAAAAAAAAATACCTGGAGACTCAGAAAATTTGATAAAATGCTTTTATGTTTCACAAACCAATCACAAATAATTTTATTTTGTACATATGGAATAAGCCCAAGAAATCCAGCAACAACTTATACTTGCCTTCATCTGAACTAAGCTTCTCTCTACATAGTACAAGTGAAGAAAGAACCCTGGAGTGTTTCAATATGCTCCTGATCCTAGAATTGTATCTAAAAGTCTAGAGAGCCACTGCCACATTTCAATAAGTCTAAATTAATTTTAAATTTATAACTCTAAATTACTTATTTTTTAGAAAAACAACATTAACAATAACTAAAGTAAGATTTTTTGGGGGATAATTCAGGTTGGATGGGACCTCATGAGGTCTCTAATCCAACCTCCTGCACAAAGCAGAGACAGCTATGAGCTAAGACCAAGTCACACAAAGCTTTTTCCGGTCTGGTCCTGAAACCATGCAAATATGGGAGAGACAGCATGACCTCACTGTTCCACTGCTTGGGTATCACCAGCAGGAAAATCTCCAACTGGCATTTCTCATCTCAAGTTGTGCCTTCTGACACTTATTCTCCTGTCATGCATCTTTCTGAAGAGCCTGGCTCTATTTTCTCCATGACATCCTTGTAGGTACTGGCAGGGTGCTGCCAGGGTCCCCCCAAACCACCTCTGCTACAGGATGAACAAGCCCAAATCCCTCTGCCCTTCCTCACAGTGTACGCACTCCAGTTACTGCCCATCTTGGCGGCCTCTGTTGAAGACACTCCTAAAGAGTGGGGCTATAATCTCTTTCCTCAGTCTCTGCCCCTGCTCATGCAGTCCAAGATGCTGTTGGCCCCTTTGCTGCCAGGGTTACTGCTGGCTCATGCTCAGCTTGCTTCTCACTCACACTGTGGGCCTTTGCCACAGAGCAGACCCAGCCAGGCAGTCCCAGCCTGTCCTGTTACCAAGAATTCTCCTTTTCCAGGTGTAGGATTTTGCACTTGTCCTTTTTGAACTAGATAAGGTTGCCCCTGAACCATCACCTCAGCTTTTAGGCCACTCAATGTCAGCCTTGACCTTCAAGCATATTGATTGTTCCTCCCAATTTGCTATCACTTGCAATTCTGGTAGGCAAGCCCTCAGTCACTTCCTCTATGTCACTGATAAAGGTGTTAAACAGGGGACCCAGGACAGACCCCTGCAAGAGTTTTTTCTGTACCAGTCTTCCTGTATGCTACATTTCAACCCCTACTCTCAGAGTCTGCGCATGAAATTAGTTTTTTTTACCTATCTCATTGTCCACCAACCCAGACTGTAATCTCCTACCTTGGACTAAAGTCACTGATGAACACTGAGGCAAAAGAAAGTGATGAGCATCTCAACCTTATCTGTGTCTGCTGCCAGTAAGTCACCCACCTTACACAGCGCTGAGTCCATGTTTTCCTTGCTCAGGCTTTTAGTACCAACGCAGCATTAATTGCTCTTGTTGTTGCTTTGATGTCTCTTTCAAGCCACAACTGCAGTTGAGCTTTGACCTTCCCAACATCATCCCTACACATACAGGCAATATTTCTACATTCCTCCCCTGGATCTTGTACCTGCTTCCACTCCATGTGTGCTATCTGCTGGAGACAAAGCTTTAAGAGTTCCCTGCTGCTTGTCAAGCCTGGCTCCTGATACCTCTGCTTGGCTTTCTAAGGATCAGGATGCACCGAGTATCTTAATACTCTCACATGCTTGGAGGATGCTGCTTTTAGAGAACCACCTGCTTTCTTGAGCTCCTCTACCCTTCAGAATTGCATTTCATGGGATCCCACCTCTGAATAAACTGAAGTGTGCTTGCCTAAAATCCAGAGTCTGTATTCTGCCCCTCTTTTTCCTCCAGCCATTCAGGATCTGCACAGCCATTATTTCATACCTGTTACTGTCAAATATGCCGCTGATTATTATGTTCTATAACAGCTTTTCCTTGTTAGTAACAACAGCATAACCACAAACCACATTTGCCTCACTAACAAGTCAAATTACTGATATGCACTTCTGCTATAGAGGATACCAAAGTAAAGTCAGGGAATACAAACCAGATCATCAGGACAATCAGCATGTAGACCAGCAACTTGTAAGTAATTGCCTTCAGCTGTAAAATTATAGCGAATATGCTCTGGCAAAACATGTTTGTCAATCTTGTTGGGAATGTGAGTTCCTATCAGAAATTCATTACATAAATCCAATATTCTGACGTTGAGGTCGACTGCCTTTTTACGCTGTAAGAAAAATTAAGCACAAAATAATATCTTCAGACACAGTACAAACAGAACTCAAAGTTTTTAAACCTTAGAAGACTCTTTCAAAAATGAAGCAGAAAATATTATGCTTAAGATTAGACCTACAGCATCAACTAAGTCATAATGGAGGGCTGAAGTCAACAAGATCACATGCTCATAAAGCATTGAAATTTCAAAGAAAATGCCCATGTTTCTGCAGTAAGAAAATGTACAGTGGAGTTCAAGTAGAATTTACATAAGCTTTGCTAGCTTGTAACTGACTGCTATGTAGAATATTGAAAAAAAAAATGAAAGAAGCATCTTCGAGAGAGATGATACTCTTAAACAGATAAAGAATAAAGTTCCCTTTTTCCTGTTTGTATTACACTGTTTTCTGGAGACTATAAATTATTTATGGTATTTCAACCCTTCTCTTAGGAGTTTGTGATTTAGAGTTTTATCACCTTCATTTCAGCATTTCACACATTTAACTGTGCAAGATTTGCTTCAGTGAACTTGCTCACATTAGTAGAGTATGGTCTCTATTATCTGCGGGTTCATAGCTCAAAAAAACAAAGGCTGAGGGTACAGATACAAGAGAAGTTGTAAAGTCCAAAGAATGACATAACCTGATCTCTGTCCTCCCATTCCACCCTCACCTTGAAAATGTATCTTTGAGTTTTATTTTAAAAATCAGAAATTCTTCGTAGCAGAAGTAAATTTCAGCTTACAACACGGAAGAATTTTTAAAGTCTTAAATGAGAATTGAAAAGAAACACTGAGCAGCAAGGAAGAAAAGTGGAACAGGCAGGAGAAGAAAAGGAAAACATGCAAAAATAAGTGAAATTGTAACTGAAAGGAGATGAAGCACCATAGAACCAATACAGTGCTCAAATCAGACAAACTCCAGAGCATAAACCCAAATGGTTTATGGCTCAAATCAGACAAACTCCAGAGCATAAACCCAAATGGTTTATGGCTCAAATCAGACAAACTCCAGAGCATAAACCCAAATGGTTTATGGCTAATCAGACATAAACCCCAGAGCAGAAGTTTCAGGGTTGTTCTTTGGACAAAGTAATCATAAAAATATATTCTAGAACCATTTTCTAGGTCACAAAACACCATCACAACCATCATCTTCAGAATAACTCTACCATATAACTCTGGTAAAAGAGGCTTTGTACTGATTTTTTTGGAGGGGATGACTCAAATAAACAAGGAATTAACTTTATACAGTGACATGAACTATAACAGACAGAGCATCCATACCATGAAGCATGACATAACCTGCTGGTTTTGGAAAATCCATTACTAACTACTGCAAAAGTATGTGAAAGCTCCCAGACAGGTAATAAGACCATGCCCAGGTATTCAATTTTGAACAAGATTTACACAACTTCTGGTTACATGAGCACCACAGAAGTGCCTGGACACACACCTGATCCCTTCTAAAACATTCTACTTGATTAACCTGTCATCAAGGTGCACGGAGTGCTGCTTTTTCCTCTCTGTAAATATGCTGTTCTGACAGCTGAGTAGCTCTGTTAAATATCTGATGCAGACACCAAACAAAAGAAAACAGGATCCCAGGACTTGCTTTTTACTCCTCAGAACAGAAAGGAATGATGAGGACCAAACCAGGAAGAACAAGCAACTATCTAAAAACTACCTTTAGAAGTGATTTTAAATAGACAAAATTAATCACTTCTAAGACGACAAAATTCCACAAAGGACAAACTGACCCAGAATCACATGATTTCATGTCCCACATATTTCATTATCTGGGCTTTGGTAGACAGACAAATTTCTGTTCATATATTGTAGCCAGAAATTACCTTTTCTTCATCCAAATGAATGCCACTGATCTCAAAATCAAACATAAAAAGTTCTGCCACTCGCCTAAAAATACAGTAAATCCCTGTTAAAACAGCCTCATTTGATAGTAAGCATCATTTCTTAACAGATTTTGCCTTTAGTAGTTATTTATGCTTCATGTCTTTCATAGAGAATAACACCACAGTTATATGAATGTTTTTATTATGGACAAAGACTTCCTATGTTTTAGGTCCTTAACAATTTATGCAGTGAGAAACAATTTGTCCTTTGTTCTTAGTCATCTGCTTTGAAAACATCCTTCAAAATAATTCCAGTACCTTAATCTAGATGTTCAACCAATTTGTGCAAATTGCCATTTTAATTTCCTTTCATACTTCATTTATTCTAAATCCAGAAAAATACCTTTCCAAATCTAACATCCTTGATCATAGTGAAAGGAGGAGGAAGGAAATAACTTACACATTAAGCTTGTCACACCAAGTCAGTGAATAAATAATTCAAAGCTATAACTGCATAAACAGCTAATAAAACTTATTACAGCAATCATAAAGTAAGCTTTCAATAAATATACTGCTAATCTGATTTTGAAAAATATAAGTAAACTTCTACAAAGTGAAATCAAGTTATATAGTCTGTTCCCTAATTTTATTCCTAAAAACATTGATATGTACACCACACTACAGTATATAATTTTAATCAAAATAATATTATTGAAGAAAATCCAAAGTTTTCATTTTTTTGTCCTTGCAAGATCTCAGTTAATCAGCATAAATATACCTTGTGCTCTATAGTCACAGACACCCTCCAAGATTACACAACCACAAATTTCCAAACTCCTGTGCGGTAATTTGGTAGTGACTAATAAATTAATAATGGAGATGTGGTCTGTTTTCCAAAAGTTGCATTTATTAATTTAAGAAAACACAAAATATAAGTACAATAAGGAACAATATATACCATCTAACAATCTAAATCTGTAAGATTCTATTTATAATCTATAAAGATCTATAAGCATTAATAAGTACCTGGTTTCTGGATCTAAGGAACTCACTACAGTTTCATCAGCTAGCAGACGTCTCAAACTCTGACACAGTTCAACATCTGTATTTAATCTGAAAAGATACAGAGTAAAAGAATCACGCATTAGCAACAGACTAATATTTCAGTTTCTTCATATTACTCATTCAAAGGCAGTATTTAGTGAAACAACATTAAAAGCCAAGGACTGTATTTTCAAAATGCTTTCTGGTTCACAATCACACTTCAAAAGTAGAAAATTTCTATACAGAGCATACGTGGACAAACCACCACGGAAACAGGTCTTGTGCATCTGACAGAAAAATAATTTGGGATGGTATTTTGTGGCAATACGAGCCAGTCTAATATTGACTGGTTATTTTTTTATGAACAAAGATAATCATGGTGAGAGCATAAAGGTTGGAGAACGGTTTTCTAATCCTTACTTTGAAAGGACTCCATTAAAGGAAAACCTGTGCTCAAGTTTGCCATCAGATAAATGTGCTGCCAATTGCCACTGGGATAGACAAAGAGCTTACTATCCCCAGAACATTTCTACACACCAAGCACTGTCCCCATGCAGATAATACTGTGTCCATCGGATTTGCTGGCTCGTTATCCTGCATTCCCAGGTGGGATACGGTGGGCAACGAAACACATGCACACAATAGTTTATGAGTCTCTCAAGATAATACGTGAATAATTTCTTCTTTCCACAAATTTTATGTCTGAAGTGGTATTCAGATATTAAAGTCATATTGTTATACATGGTGTGCTCAATCCAAGTCTTGAGAAATCCACTTTCAAGCGTTTTGTACATAAATTTTACAACCACTAGAGAATTGTCACAAGTCCTAGAAAAACGTTGCTTTGAGCCTTTGATGGGCTTCAGTGACATGGAGTCATAAACTGAAACTAAAATAGAAGAACCTTTCATGAGATACTGTAACAAAACTAAACTCTTAAATATCTGTAATAGAAAACGGACACTTTGCTCCCATGTGCAAGTATTTTTTGTTGATTGCTGTTTTCACAGATGATAATACAGTAATTTTTAAAGATGCATATGGAAATAGCAAAAAAAAAACCAAAAAGGAAGGAAAAGAGAAGAAAACATACTTCTCTACCACGGTACCAATGTTCCTGCAAGCTTCTTCAGCAGCCTCTCTGAATGCAAAGTCAGGGTGGGCAACTTTCACAAAATCAGCCTGACACAGGAGAAGAAGAAAACAGCGAGGCAAAAAGACAAATTTAAAAAATCCTGGCTTATAAACAAATTGCACTCAAGCAGTTCCACTAATATTAATATTTATTTCTACAGTTTTATGCAATCATTTTGTAGAATTTGCCTCTTTTTTGTCTAAAACCTAAAGCTGATTGGAAAACTTTGCTGACAATTATTAAACCACAGTGCCTGTGTCTTTCCAATAAATATCATTAATTCATACACTTCTTAAAACATTTGAAGTATAGTGTGTATCTTAGAGACCTTACAACACAGAGCTACTCCAACGTATTTAAATGTTACTATAAAAGATTTTTAAAACTAAAATTTCTAGTTAAGAAGAAAGCACACCACCAAATGTGCGTATTTTCTAATAGGAAGAAATACTGATTTTTCTAAGTCTCCAAATACTTCAGGGGGTTCATAAGGCTAGAAGGATGCTAAAAGGGGCTGGGGAGCTAGGGGCTTCCATGACCTCCATGACATGAATTCAGGGACGTTCCAGTATTGAAAGGATAGACTTAAAAGATCAGGAATATATTTAAGGTCTAGGAACACATTGAAGACATTCAGCATGATTTTACACAAAGTACATGCAACAAGCTGACAGTACAAAATATGATTGCAGTTTGATTGAAAAGGCAGCCTTAGCAATGTTATGCACTTGAAATTTTTACTTCTTAGTGTTCCTTTTTAAAATCATGTATAATACTGACAAAAAAGGTGCTGAATCACAGATATCAAAATTCCTAACAACAGATAATGATCACCAAATTACTTCCAGACAGTTCTGCAAGCTGTGCATCTTTGAACATAAAAAACCTGAATATAGTACAGAGTAGGTAATTTTAACTCAGCAAACTGATACAAAACTATGGCCATTGAATTCTGACATTAGTGTTTTACTTAGGCATTGATTAAGCAGAATGAGGCATAGTCTGTACAAAACATAAGAACTAGTGACTTTACAGAGCTTGTAAGTACTTTCAGAAGGAAAAAGTGCCTGGCACAAAAGATGTCCTAAATCTAGAAAATAATAAGAAACAAGACTGGAGAATTGAAAACACACACAGATATTCAAATGTGAAAACCCAAGTCAAAAAACTCAGTGACCTGTTTACTAAGAACTTATTTCAGTATGAAGGTTGGCTCTGCTTCCTTCATCCAAAGAATGATGCTCTGATAAAAGATATACTTCGGGCAAACAGCTTCCAGAAAGCAATACGAAATGCTCTATTAAACTTTATATTTTGTGATACAGAATATCAGACCGAGTACTCTAAATCTGTGGACCACAAAAATTGCATTCTAGGAAACAGCTGCCTTTTTCTTGTGTTAATATAAAAGTGATACTGTTGAGTTTCATCTGCTGCTTTTACTCTGAAAGTTCTTTATGGACCTCCACATATAAATGATCATAACTTAAAACATGTGCATTGCCACTCCAACTTTAACTCTGAAATCAAAACCCTCTTTTGCACAATACAAGTGGTGATGGAGAGCTTACATGTTAATATAACAGCAGAAACACGAGTATGATTTCACTGTTGTTTTTCTTGTTGTGGCTTCTATACTATTTTTGCATCTGTCTTAAAAATAACAGGACAGTTTGACAGGATTTGTACTCAGCTATCATTTCGTAAAAGCCTTTGTAATTCACTTTCAATCAATTTAATTTTCTGTCTTAACACAAAACTTCATGGAGCTGATCTTCTATTTACTGCAGTGCAGAAAATCGTAAAATGGAGTAACATGGGGTAAGCTCAGCCAGTTTAAAAGAATCTACGTAAATATTGAAAAACAGTAACTTACCAAGTCTGCTACTCTGCACAAGCTATCTGAAAGCTGATCAAAGATCATTACAGTCTCTGGCCCAGGTGGTATTGAACATGCCTTCTGGACGAGCTGTTCCGATTCTTGCAATGCTTTGTCCTGTGCTTCTTGAAATCCTTCTGGACAGCTCAGTTCTGGAACACCAAAAAGACCCTGCAGTGCAGAACACAATGAAGACACATCACTATTACCCTCCTTGATTTCTGCACCTTTGTTTCAAGACTGAATTATCACTACAGAATTTTACCAAAATGACCCTAGCTAGCATATTGCAACACTTCACTGGCCAGCAGCACTAGATATCAAGGGACTGCAGGCAATAGGATAGCTGTCTCAGGCTCACTAAATGAGCCCCAAATACTGGAAGCAGACCTCAAAGGAATAATCAACAACAACTGAAAATGTTTATGGAATGAAGAGTTTTATTCCTGAAGTTCCCACCAAGCCTGGCCCCGTCCCACAGGGCAGGGTAAACACACCTATTTGTGCAGGGTAGATGCAGATGGCACTTACGTTCTGCATTTGTGGAAGAGACTCAGACAGGTTCTATCACTGATCAAACAAAATTACTAACACTAGCAGAGAAGTTCCACAATGCAGACCTACAACAGTAAAACGATTTCGAAGAATCACAGAATCCCCTGAGTTGGAAGTGACGCCTAAAGATTTTTGGGGTTTATGTATTCTTCATGTATTTATAGCTTTCTAGACCGTTAACACGTAGTTATAACTTCTAGTACTTTTCCATCTCTCTTTCTCACAGTTAACAAACTCTTATTGACGCATTCTTGAAATTCTGTTTGGTCTTGCCTGTCAATTTAGCAAGGACACTTTATTTTGCACTGTGTATCGTAGACATAATAAAATGTAGAGTTAGAAGATCAGGAGGGGAGCTCCAACAGGGCTGAACCTGGGGGGAAAATTACCTAACCCAACTGCTCTTCTAATTGGACAATATTTGATAGGTATACTAATCAACTAACCTTAGAAAAATTGTAGAACTACGGTATCATGTGTACATACCATGTTGTCCACCTTGAAGGCTTGCAATTAAAGATTTGCTTTTATATTATCATCTTAACACTGTTCAGAAAAGTTTTGTGTTTTATTCCAGGTGACAGAAGAGACCCACAAGGATTACTGAAGTCCAGTTTCTGGCCCTGCACAGCACCCTCCCCAAGAGTCATACCATGTGCTTAAGAGTGCTGTCCAAATATTTCTTGAACATTGTCCGGCTTGATGCTATGACCACTTCCCTGGGCAGCCTGTTCCAGTGCCCAAGCACCCTCTGGGTGAAAAACCTTATCCTAGTAATTCCTTAATTTCATTTCAGTTAAAACAGCATCACTGCGAGCAATACACTCCCTTTGCAACTGCCCAACTACAACATGAGCATCTCCTTACCCCCTGACTACAGCATCAAACAGTGAAAGGTACATGATTTCACACGACATCTACCCCTTCCCAAATTCAACCTCAGTATCTAAAAATCCCAATCTGGATTTTCAAGTCTGCAGTCCAGTCAGTTTACAATGTACTTTCTGCAAACTCTTTGTATTATAGCAGTCAGCTGCAGGTTTGCATATGGCTTGCAAGTATCTATCCAAACAAAACTAAATGCTACAAATTGACAGCTTGTCTGTACAACTACATATTCTGAAGCAAAAGCAACCCTTGAAGTACGTATCTGAGACATTTTGAGTAGATGATTTCACACGTCTTTCTGTCACTGTTGCTAAAAACACTCATTTTTTCTAAAGAAAGAAAATCTTTCCTCACACTTCTCATGTTTTAATTTATTATTTGGGAACAGGAACTGGACTGAAGTGAACACTGAAAAAGTTATTGTTATATCTATACACATGTGCACACAAACATAAATATGCTTGTCTCACAGCACCCTTGAATAAAGCTTGCGGTGTAGCAAGAGACTCAAGACTGCCCCTTCACTCAGATCCTCAGCCAAAGGATGCGACGTCTGGCAATATCCCCGAGAGCTCCAAGCCTTCCTGCTGCCCTACAGCATCACCCACCCTCCCAAACGAGCTCTTCCTGCACAAGTAGTGCTCTGTGACCAGGAGGTGTCTCCTTTTAGAGATAAATTAGCCATGGAACTCCTCTTACATATGATATCAAGTTAAATAAAAATTTTAAAATTATAAAAAAATTCAGCCTGGTGCAATTCTCTCTATTCTTTAATGGCACTGGCTGCATGGCTGAAACATTCTTCTCTTTGCTTGGCCTCAGCATTTACATCCTACCGAGCACAGCCTCTCTGTGAGCCTGAAATATGCACCTCTATTCCAAAAGAACTGTGGACCAATTCTGGAACATATTCCCTAGACCATCCAAATGGACAATATTTAACTGGATTATTTCCTGAAGCAAGACTTACACCAGTGTGCCTGCAGAGACATGAGAACCAGAAGAAAGGTTTCCCAAGCAAGTGCCAGATTATAAACAGAGGTCAGATTTGTCCTCTCTGAATCCCAAAGTTCAACAGCTCCACCAGGCTGGATACCATGGCAGGAACAGCTGAGTCAGCAGGCAAACACCTGGACTAAACAGCTGCACCTATTCTGTCTGCATTGTGCCATCTTCCCCTCTCCGGGAGCGTGTCGACTCCCCGGACAACATTAAAAAACGTCCCTGACTCACCCTAAAAAGATACACATCAGAAAACTCAAGTGTCACCAAATCAGCAAACAAATCCCTTTTTTGCCACAGGCAAAACGTCAGGAATAATGACCGGGCAAGAGGATGTGAGCAGCGTGGCTGCTCCTGAAGCACTGTCGGAGGGCAGCGGCACGGCACTGACACGTGAACGACGGCACAGCCAGGGGAGGGCTGGCAGGGGAAGGGGTAATACAAGCACTAATCTCGCTTTATGGACACATGGGCACCACTGAGGCTCGGAGCGCTCCCACGCACAAGGCCATCACCGCCAAACGCTTCTGCGTCCAAAAGTCACAACGCCTGGGTTTGCTAGAACCAATATACACGCTTATAAAAAAAAGACTACACACAAGAGAAAAATTACTCCCCACAAAAAAATTCCCTTAACAAGGTTCAGACAAGCAGAGCAAAGCACGAGGCTGCCAGCAGCGAGGGCCGCCTCCTGCCGCAGCAGGCCCGGCCCTCCCCTGCCCTCCCGCCGCTCACCGTG
>VZTG01008995.1:28769-85115 GCA_013397845.1 Melanocharis versteri | reverse complement strand
GCTCGGCCGCGACCTCCGCGCGTCCGTGCCGCGGGGAGGAGCGGCCCCAGGAGGCGGAGCGGGGCGGAGCGAGGCGGAGCTCCGGGCTCCCACCGCCCCTCAGCGCGCCGGGCTCTCAGCGCTGCCCGGCCTGCCCCGCTCCCCGGCTCCCCAGCGCCCGGCCCGGCCGCAGCGGGGCCTGTGCCGGCTCATACCTCTCCTACACGTTCTCCTGATAAACCTAAGGCCCTTTTGAAACGGTTTTTCCGTCTAGGTGTATCTGTGGTACAAACTTGTGGCGTGCGGCTTACGGGAAAAAACTCGCTGAAAAAGTCACATAGCCCTTTCCTCCGCCTGAGTGCCCGTGTATGTCACTCACTGTCATTTGAGAAGTGCAGCTGTTCCTCCTGGATAAACCCACCGTGCCCTTTTCGTCTGGGCTTCGTGATCCACACTCGGGGTTCAGCTACTGCGGGAACATGCCCACATTCTCCTGTCCCCCCGGCATCCCGAGGTGCTGACGGGAGCCAGGCCTTACGCTCCCAACACCGCATTTGCACTGAACTTCATGATGCTGACCCATCTCCATTGAAATCTCTGCCTTATTCTCTTCTAAGGGAAGTGAATGAGGCTTCCCAACATTTTTTTAAAATATTTTTGAGTTTTGTAAGAAAAGAGGGGGAAGAAAGAAAATTCTGGGGAAAAAAAATCACAGAATTAATGTTTTATGGCATAGGAAATATCTCTTGATCAGTTCTCTGGCATGGCTGTTTCAGTGTTGATTAAATACCATCCTTCATCTGGGAGAATTTGTTTTGCACCAGCTAATTCTGAAGTGCAGCAGCTTCATGCTGTATTTTTGCACTGGCCTTGAATATTTGCCCACAGCAGAGAATCCACATGGCACTTCCTCGTATCACTCCATTTTGTTCAATTTCCGACCTGTGACTACACAGAGAGCAAATAACCGTATTTAAAAGCTTTAAAATCCACCCAGCTGCGATGAAAATTGCTTGTGCCACACAGCAAGCAGCCCCTGTAGAGGTATCAAACTGTACTAATTTCAAGTTTAATAATTATTTTAGATACAAACTAACCAAGTTTCAAGTCCACCTACACATGCCACCTTGGAAGATACAAACTGGCTTGGAAGTAACTGTTGTTCCTTGTTTATACAAGATGTCAGGGACCCACATGACGTAATTCTGGCACTTTCGTCTTTTATTTTATCCCACTTTGCTTTAAAACATTTGTTCTTCAGAACTGGGGTACGCACCCCTGTGAATGCCTACAGTAAGTCACCAAACCAATGTGTTTAATGTGTTAAGATCAGCACTGTAGATTCTGAAGAGTTGTCCTCTCTTGTGCAAAAGCTGTTCCTGAAACCAACTGTCTGTTTTCTGTCGAATCCAGTAGAAATTGTCCAGCAGATAACAGCTTTCTCAGGGAGGGCTGAAGGGCACAGCCACGCAGCATTCAGGGATAACGCGGAGTTATGGGGTGGGCAGCAGCAGTGGCTCCAGTGGGTCAGCGGTGCTGAACAGGAGGAACCCGGAGAAGATGGTGTCGTCGTCGCCGTCCGCATACAGCCCATTGAAAGCCTCTCCTTGGTGGGCCTGCAGCCACACCTCGTCCCCTCCCTGCAGCTCGAGGATGGCAGCTCCCGAGGCCTGGTCCTCTCCGCTCTGGTACCTGTCCACCGTGTGCAGCATCTTGATGCCGTTCCTAACGAGAGCTACTCGCACATTCCTTGAGTAGACAGTGATGTGGTAGGTGAAATAGTAAACACCGGGGTGTTTGCAGGTGAACTTGCCAGTGGCTGTGTTGAAGTCGTTCAGACTGTTGTACAGCACCTTGTCAAACTTGATCGGGCGATTCGGAGGGGGAAACTTGGTGTTGGCTGTAAGGCCAACACTGAAAGCACTCCTCGGCAGGACTCCTGGGGCACCTACGTTCCCCTTTTCTCCTCTGTCTCCTTTCAAGCCTCTTTCCCCCTGAATTCCCGGATTACCCTGTGGTCCTATACCACCAGTATTACCTTTAGGACCTGGATTACCAATCGGGCCAATCGGCCCTGGGAAACCAACCCTTCCAGGATGGCCAATTTCACCCTTTGTCCCTTTTGGACCTATGGGTCCAATGTCTCCCTTTAACCCCTTTTGTCCTTGCAGTCCCAGCTCTCCCTTCTGACCTTTGTAACCCACTGATCCTATAAATCCTTTCGGTCCCAGCTTCCCAGGTGGTCCTCTTTCTCCTTTATCTCCTTTGTTTCCCTTCTCTTCAACAGTCCCATTGGTTCCTAAAGGGAAAAAAAAAAACAAACCCAAAACTAAAAACGAATAATAATAAAAACAAAACAACCCCACAACTTTCTTGTGATATTCCACTGGAAGGCACAAATTGAGTTTCAGCATGAGGAAATACATGTGGAGGTGTGTGTGTCCACTGTACATACTGTGCTCACTGTACACACAGTTTCTCATACATTTAAACAGAGGATAAGCACAATATCTGAAGAGCCGGTTATTTTGTTAGAAAACAGGTGCTCTGGCTGACAGCAGCAAGAATAAGCTCAAAGAAAGGAAGGCTGACATAACACTGACAGCTCACATAATCTCATAAACAAAAGCAGCATCTGTCCACACTTGTTTACAGCATTTGGTGTACAAAATGGGTGAGATGGTTCACAATTTAATCAGAGGAAGGGGTTTCTTTTACAACACCCTGAACTTGCTTGCCACATGTTTCTATAATTTCTTCGTGATGTTTCTGTAATTTCTATGTATAATTTCTACTTTTCTTGGGTTACCTAGATCATTACTGCAGCACAACTAATAGCTTTTTGTCCTGGCTACTTGCCACCCCGTGCTTTACTTATCCTTCATCCACTCTTGGTCTGAAGATCAAAGCCTTCAAAACTCCTCTGGTTGCTGCACAAGGTTTTGAGGGTGAAGATCTCATGACGTGAAAGGCACTTTAGCAGTTGATAGATAAAAGACACCATAAAGAATATATGCTCAATCCATTAGGAAAAGAACCTGATCAATTCTGCTCAAGGGCCTTTGGCTTCTCATGTTAGGAATAATGCTGTTTGTACAGTTTGCTGTTCTCAATTTACAAATGAGATAATTTAAAATAGATGAGATTGTATGATGAGTTCACAAACCCAAGGGCAGCAGTTCATAGACAAATATTAAATTGAAACACTTCTTCTCTGACCTTGTTCACCTTTCTCTCCATTGACACCATCTTTTCCTGGACTGCCAGGAATTCCTGGTTCGCCTAGTACAGAAATAAAAAAAAACCAGATTTTCATTAAACAAATTACCAGAAAATTTGTGAAGAGTCCTTCTCTAATCTTTCCTCTTCAAGCCTGGCAAAACAGTAATGTAAAGTGTACTCTTATTCCTGACTTTTAGTGTCTGTCACTGCTGGTACTTTTATCTACGGAGAGATTGAAAAAGAGCACAGCAACTCCGCTTGAGGATGGTGCTTTTTGGGTGCAGAAGGAATCCTTGGCAAAAAGAAGTGAGTTACTGAGATATGTAGAAGTTATTTTTGTAGTACAGATGTAGTACAGATGACCAAAAGGTCCATGATCAAATAACTGGATGCATCCAGAGTGCAGCAACAGAAGAAAAACAGAGTTGGCAGTTTGGTTGTAATCATACGCCAGGAGTAGCTTTCCAGCCATATGGACCAGAGAACAGTTCTTTAGCAGTTTGCTGCACAATGGGCACATCCCAGCATCTGCTGAAATTCCATTGACTTGGTAAGGAACAAATTTAGTTCTCATGTATTAAACCACAAAGATGTATGTACATAGAGCATAAGGAATGGTACTGTGACCCCACTTCGTTCATACAAAGAATAGTCAGTACAGTCATCATAACAGATTAATTTAGGAAACAATTTGGGGAGTTTATCATAATCCAACGGTATCGTGATAACTCACTGGAGTGAAGGAAGGGCCTTTATAAGATAAATGAAAATAAGAGAGCTTTAGGTTTTCTATTTTTCAGACCCTTCTGGAACCCTGCATACAGAAAAAGAGGGCAGTTAAATGTATGTGCCTATTAGGATGCTAATGGAAATCTTTGTTTCTTTCCATATTTTAAAAGGTGGTGAAGTGTTGTACGTCCACATGCCTGCAGATTTATCACCTTGTGCAACCCCAGCCTTGATATTCCATCATGGATGCAAGTGCCATCATTAACCTAAGGCTTAAGGTATTACAGGGGTGATTAGCTTTAGGGTGCTGAGATTATCTCTGGCTTTGATATCTCACACAAATCTCTATTATAGCCTGCTGAAGCAGACATGAATCCTACATTGTTTTTCAGTAGTCTCCATTTCTGAACTTACTCTAGCGACCTTTGAGTCACAGCAAGTAGGCACACTCAGAACCAAGTCCTACAAATGTATAATTTAGGTAAGAAAGAGAAATCTTCTTACCACTGCATACTTCCTACTACACCAAACAAGGTATCAGTTGTTGCCTTTTTTGTTTACTGGGCTTGAAGCTCTTTGCAGAAATACAGTTTCTATCTTAGAGGAGTAGGAGTAGGTTTGCAGGCTTTAAAATTTTCAAATAGACTTGAAAATATTTCCACAATAGAAGGTAAAGCCTTTTTTTCTTTTGTTTTTATCCCATGAACCTGACATCTCCATTGTATTTGCTGTCTTGCTTTCATTATTAAGCCTTTCTTTATATTTCCTTCTTCAAACAGGTAAATGACAAATGTCTGAAATGTTTTCTGAAGGCTAGGCAGAATAATCCCACTCATGCAGAGTAACTACAGACAAATTTGGGAGTGAATGGCCTTGCATTTGATACATTAAATCAAATCATCCATTCTGATCCATTCTGAACGTAGTACCTGTATCTCCCTTGTCTCCTTTTGACCCGTCACGTCCATCACGACCAGGTATGCCATTGTGCCCAGGATTGCCAGGGATGCCAGGATACCCTTGGGTGCAGATGTCCTGTTTTTGTGTTTCTGCTGTGCTGACTACAATAGCCAGCAGTACAATCCAGCTTTTCATTCTTTAGATGGGTTATATGACTTTGGCTGAAATGTTTAAGAAGAAAAAGTACATCTGCCTATGTCTACCTTAGAAAGAAATGCAGGATGGTGGAGGGAGGAAAACAAGGACATGGGTTTTTGACATGTATATTCTTTTGTTTTGTTTTATTTATAAATCTCTATATAGCATTAATTACAGTCCTGGAGACTACCAAATGCTATTTTAAATAATTATTTAATGGAGATATCAGTCATAGCATCATTCTATATTTAAAACATTAGCTTTACACAATTCTCCATCCACATTTCTCCCTGTACCTACTTGTGACTGCACAGTTGTACCTTTCCTCTCCCAGGAGACGGTGCCATGGGAGGTGAGCTAAAGCAATTCAATCCCCTCAATCAGCACAAAGCAATCACTTATTTATTTATTTATTTATTTATAATTATTATTCACTCCAGTTAGTCCCCTACTGGGTTAATAGTGTTGAATGACCTCAGAGGTGGGGTCAGAGCCAGAGCAGAGCAAGAAGGGGGCAAAGGTGGGAGGGATCAAGTAAGAATTTTCTGGCAAAAACAAGTCTTTAGCTGGGTTCTCCCAATTCATGTAACTTTACTATTAAATTCCAGCTTATATTTATCTTTTCACTAGAGAGTCCCTCCTATATAATGTCTTTTAATATAGGCCCATTGAAATACACTAAGACTTAATCCTGGACACAGCTGATTTAATTGAGTGTGAGAGCAATTCTTGGGAAGAGATCAGACTGAGGAATAAAAAGCAAATAGCAATAAAATTAATACCTGTTTTATTTGGAATTAATATCTATAAATGTCTAATGCACAGAAGTTTCAGCTATATAGGTTAATTACTTAAACAGGTAAAAGTGATTGTTAGAATGAGTAAATTTTACACAATTGGCTTTGGAATTGGTTCCTTCATTAATGAGGAGTAAAATCAGTATTCCTTTTGAAATATTAACTAGCATTGACTAAAAAATGATGCCTTCTCTTTAATCTCTTCCCCACCATTTCTCATGCTTATGAAACAATGCACACAAGTACCATTTAGAGAGACACCAGTATGTCCTCAATAAGAATAATTACACCCTTAACCTAATTTATAGAGTAAGACTATAATTTTGGGACATGTTCTGTAATCTTTTTATTCTGTGTTCAGAAAAGTTCCACATTTTGAAACCATTATTAGAAAGGATTTATGGTGTCTTTGCCAATGGCTTTACTCAGAGATATTTGATCACCAACCAGAAAAATCCCACTTTGTCTGCTGCTGCTAGTTGGCACTAAAGAAAGGTGAAAATAGACAAAAAGATTGCTGCTTCTGAGGTATATAAACATTTGCTGCCTTAGTCAAAGGGCTCCAGAAGAGTGCAAAAGGAAGAAGTGCTCTGTATGAGGATATATGTTAGGATATGATGCATCCCACAGAGAAGTCTGACAGTCCTTGTCCACTCACAGTAAACCCCATTCCCAGCTGTCTAAGGAAGCATTTCTTGCCTAAAGAATAGACAGCGTGGTCCCCATACATGCACTCCACTCCACAAGCTGACATCCATATCATCATCACATATATACGGCCTTTGTTCTTACCTCCTTCACTTGGTACTTGCAGTGTTCTTGGGCATCTCTAAACTGGCTGTAAAGGCTTCATATAAAAGAATGCACACTCCGATATGTGCCTTGAGGACAAGCACTTGTTTGGTCACTAAATTCTCAAAGGTCAGTGATTTAATTTTGAGAGCTGTTCAATAATTAAAGCAGAGGTTTAAAGTGGAATCTCTCTATTTATTCCAATATTAAGCTGAAGTGCTCTGTACTTTGCCTTTTACCACTGTTACACGAAAGAAAAATGTTAAAATGGATTAATAAGGCTTTGATTTCCCTCTTCCTTTGTACAAATACATCACACAAATGTTAGCCTCTGACAGCTTGGTTGATTTGTGGGATGGAAGGCGTGTCTCACACCATTATTGTGCTGCTAAAATATGTAATGAAGTTAATTTCTGAATCAGGTAATTTAAAATGGATTATGGGCCAAAGACTATAGAAATTAAAACTAAAAATGCTGAGAGTGTGGCATTACAATTATTAGGTGATTATGGAAAAGAGATAACAAGGTTGAATTAAAGTAAATAAATAGTATTACAAAGTTTTTCATGTGTAATTAGCAGGCTCCCTATCTAGCTGTTCAAGCAAGAGTCAAAGCTATTGGGCTGCTAAATTATTTATTATTGGTAACTAATTTGAAAAAAGCCATAACTCAACTCTTAACTGTGTCTTCTGGAAACTACCGAAACTGCTGCTAAGGACTAGTGGAAATTAACTGAGCTTATCATCAGCTCCCTAAATGCTGATCACCAACAGTGAAGGATAAAACCAAAAGTAACAGGAATTAATGTGTTAGAGGAAGTGGCCTTAATTCACCCTTGTTGGTTCAAGTGACTGCAAACAGCGTCTGAGGGTGTCACCACACTGCAAAGATGTGACACTTTCCCTCCGCACCGCTGAAAAACGAAGTTTTTGGTAAGATCTTCACCACCACCCTGTGGCGACACCAAAATATTGCAAGAGTTGAGGTGCCCTGGCCTGAACCTGGGACATCGCGTCCTGTTCTCTCTGAAGAAAAGGAGGGACCATGTGCAGCAATTCGCTGCTCCACTTGAATGAACTTCTGTAGCCAAATTAGCCTCGCTGCTGTGCTAATTGAGAAGAAGAAACGAGAGCCACAATGAACAATCCTTTTCTCTTTACCCATTCAGCACCATCTGAAATTTTCTAAGGCTGCTTTGCCTCAGCCTCCTCTCCCATTTAAGCCATTAAAAAACAGCCCACCCTGCCAGTTAAGAATAACGTCATCCATTAGTTACCTCTACCTGGACAGACTCTTTAGTTAGCCTGGTTTAATGCATTTTTAGCAGACAACCAAGAAAACTGCTGTAGAAATAGCATTAAAGACAAATGTTTCCTTCAGCTGCTTTTTAGTGCCTTGTCTCATCACAGAATAATGACTTGAAAATAATTACACGGGAGCAAGAGCTCATCATTTGCTCTTAAAAAACTTTGCATCTGAAAGGGAGGAGATGCAGAGGTTCTTAGATTGACTGCTGTGCTAATTACCTTTGTTAAGAGATGAATATGACAGCAATGACCATGATATTAATTAGACAAACCTGACCTTATTAGCAGAGCAGCTTCTAGACACTTTTTCAGTGAGTCAGCATCTCTGAAGTCTGGGGTGTGCTTATAGGCATCCCTGGGAGAAATAGTTGATAAATCCTGCACCACCATGTGTTCGGAGAGAAACTCAGCCCTCGAAGAGCAGTGGTATTCCTTCCTCTGCTGACCTCTGCCCTTTCAGATGTGGATGTGTGGATGTGGATGGACACCTTTCCAACCCCTGCTTGTCCGCAGAGTGGTTTGGCTGCCTTTGGAGGTGTCCCACTGTATGCTTAAAACATTTAAATGACTCAGATCAAATGTTGTCCAGGTGTCATTCAATCACACAGACACAACTGCCCCCACCAAGATGCACAACAGAAACGCAGGATGTAATGTAAGCAGAGGGAAGGTGTGATGGGTGTGGGTCACTTGTCTGGTGCAACCTGCTGTAGGTGCCAGCAGAGACATTTGGGGATGCCACATGGAGTCTATAAAGGAGATGTGGGTGTAAACACACATACACACACGCACATCTGATTTTCGAAACCAGAGCCTAAATACCTAATAATGGCAGTACACGAGTTCTCAGCCCCAGGCACTGGACAATGACAAGTTCTAATTGCAGTGAACTAAACAGAGGCTTAAGATTAACAAAAAATGTGTTGTGCCGACAGTTTATACAGTTTTGTCATATACTCACAATTACATATCCTCTAGATAGTTAGAGTAACTAGATTTTGTAAAGCATTTAGAAACACATTTATTTGTGTAAGGAGTATTGCTGTGCTTTCCTTACAGGCCACATGACATGCTGGTTTTCTTTTCTCCTTTGATTCTGGAATATGAAAAGGCCTGAGTCCTCATCTCTGTTACCAAACACAGATCATTATGGAGCCTTTGGAAAAAAACTAAACAAACAACAAAAATAATCTAAGACAAGTAGTGCTATTTCTGTGCAAAGTAAAAGCTCCATCTGATAGATCAGCTCTCAAGAACTTAAAAGCAGATAGTACAGAACGATTTTCAGGATTTAGCTGACTGCCCAAGCATGAAATAAAATGCACAAATGAGCTCACCCTGGCCAGATGAACCACAGGGTCCTTAGAAAGCCTATTGATTGCAACATCCTGCTCCAGTGTTGGCTTAGGGTATGTTTTTCTGTCATCCAATCTATCTCACTAAGTGCTCAAACTGCGCCTTTCACTTTAATGTTGGAGCACTCAGCACACATCCCACTGCAGCAGCAGCTGCCTTGGGAGGCCTGAGAAACTCTCATCTTCAAGGTGAACCAAGAAATATAAGAGCGTGGATGTTGGAAAGATGGGTAAAGAATTAGCAAACCAACTATTGTGCCAACATTTGAACTCACCACAACATTTCTGATTAAAAGATTCCAGCAAAGTACGTTACTTTGTTAAAGCTGGTGTGTCTCAGCAAAACGCAATTTTTGACACACCCTGGAGCAGGAAGGACACAGGCACACCTTTCAGATCTGGCCCTCTGCTCTGTCAGAATAATGAGATACAAAAAACTTCCCCGAATCAGAGAAGCTGAATCCCCAGCTGTGTTGCCCATTGCTCTACCAAGCAGGCAGGTAAGCCTGTTCACACATACGTGCAAAACAAGCCTTCTGGGTGAACCCCTTTAAGCGGTTTTGCTTTCGTTCCAAAGAAAATAAAACTTAATCCTCCTTACCTGTACTGCAGTACTTAAGTCACCATCCTCTGTTAGCAGGAGCTTTATTAACACAGAAGCTGCACTTGCCTGTATTCCAAGGGGTACTGCAGGAACCCTCTGCCAGGACAAGGCAAAGCACAGTAATCACAGGCTGAGACAGCAGCAAGGACGGGCTTTGCCTGGACAATGAAGACCTCGATACCAGAACCAGGCTTAGGCATTGTTAAAATGAACTTGTGCTGGGAAGTACTGAAGCTGTTACTGGGAAACCAAGAGAGGAGGGTGTGACTTTTTTTCTTTAAAATACTAGAAGAAATATAACAGTTGATACATTTTTGGATCACAAAGGAAATTCTGTAGACAATAAAAAACCCACAACAATTTTAAAACTGGACAATAAGGTTTTGTAAGACACAGATGAGGAACTTCAGCTTTGTATATTATTTAATTCAAACATGTACAACAAGAGAAAAATAATAGGAATGTAAGTTTGTACTTATTTCCAGAAAATAGATTCATTTCACAAACAACGTTTGAAGAGTAAATAAACCTTGCAATGCAGTTACTCCAGAACAAGTGCACATCAAGCTGCTGCAGTCCTATACATTGTACTTCAGCTGTCAACAGCCAATTCCTCTGCTCGGCAGCCAGGACACTTCATTTACAACATGTGTAACAGCACACACAGGGTGAGATGCAAAAAGCAATGTACGGAAGGTACAATGTTACAAAACACTTACCAAAATAAAATATATATGCAAGTTATCCCTAGTATTTACAACAAAGAGTTTTAAATTAGAGATCGTTCAGAAGGCATGTCCTACATACAAATGCCACACATATAGAAAAAAAAGCAGAAAGGCAGTCAGAGAAAGGTACTGTGTTAGTTATGGCTAAAGACCTTTGGCTCGAAAATTGTGATATATTTTCAAAAGACAACTAAAATGTGGAACATTTGAGAAGTCTGTCTTTGAAGTCAGTTCTTACACTGACCACTAAAATTCAATGTGAAATTTAGCATGGCAAGAGCCACTTGTAAAACAATCTTATTATTTTATACATCAAATGCTCTGAGTTGGATGCAATTATGGTTTGGCATTTTCCTAACTCAGTGGGAACACATTTGAGGACAATTATATTTTACTGCATCTCATGCAAAAAGTCTGAGGTTATCTGCTCAGCAGGCCATCAGGAAGGCTCTGGCTGGGCTTTATCTAAATGAGGCACAAATGTCCTTAGTAGTTGCCCTAGAATTTTTTATAGTAACTTAAAGCATGCAAGTGGAAAAGAACAGATGTTGCCATCACAACTTTCTGATGATATATATATAAGTTTTGTCACCAGAAGGAGAATCAGGGCAAGAGTTGCTAGAAACTTTTACATTTTAGTTGCAACTCTTTCCCACAGACTCTGAAGTGAGGCTAACTCTCAAGTAAATATTTGTCTTAGTTGTTGAATAATATAGTTGTGTGTTTTCATTTCACTCTAATTTGTTTAAAAGACCATGGCATAGTATGAATTTGGCCTGTCTTACTATACTTGATATTAAATCTGTTGCAAGGTCATATTGCAAAGAAAGACAGAGAGAGCATTACAAAATAACCATATCTATATGAAGGGTACTATATGTAAAACTGTCCTGAGTAATCCGCACCATGAAATATTTTTTCTTTTTATCTCTTTGAAATTCACTTCTTGAGAAAAAACCTGCTGCATCCAAAACCATATGCAAACATTTCTGTCCATTTTTAGGGCTAAGGCACCAGCACTAATATACGGGAAGAGCCTTCATGGGCACTGACATGTCAGAAGAAAGATCCCCAAACCTTTTTTTTCCAGCACCCCACAGAATCGAGCACTGGAAGGAAGGAGGTTTCAGCAAAGACACATATGTAAGTGTGGATCTCATAATCTTCAAGTCCAGCTGGCAAAGTTTCTAGGTGAGCACTGCAATCCAACTTCAGCATTTTTTTGCACTTAGAACAAGTCTTTCAAAATGTGATCACGAAAAACATCATCTTCACTCACACCGTACATGCATCTCGTTGGTTTGCAGGCCTGAACGTGGCACGTACCCACAAAAATGGGTACGTAAGAAACGCAAAAGGCTTACTCATTTGAGGGGAAGGGCGTGCATCCGTGCCTGCATTTGGAAGTCTGCTCCTTGTGTTTAAATTGAGCATTTAGAATTACCTATTTTAAAAAAATCTGAGCAGCAATGGCTGGATTAAACATCAAGGGAAATATACAAGCAGCTTTTTTCACTGACTTCCCATGCTTTTTGTTTCAGCTGGATCATTAAAAATGTCAGTGCGCATTTCCAGTTCTTAACTAGTTTAGATCATCTCCCATTGCTATGGGAAAGCACAAGCAATGAAGTTCACTATTGCAGGGCACAAATTGGCTGAGCATACCAGACTTTGCCTTATTGCTGAGCTATATACACAAGGCATTTGAAATGTACGGTTGTCAAAAGATGTAATTTAAAATCAAAACCACAAACCTGGGCTTTGCAGAAGCGGCCACAAAGTTATGAAATCACAAAACCTAGTTACTAGTGGGCTTCACAACACTGATGATAAATAAAAACATGGAGGTAACAATAGCAGTAGGAACAAACACATCTTTAAAATAAGGCTTTTTTACATTGTTGTTAAAATGCCTGGCGTCTAGCCCCTTGTTTGTTTTTCATATATTACAGATCCATGACAAAGCTGATTGTGCCCATTGTCAAAGAATACCCTTGGATCTATCCTAATCACCAGGTAATGCCCCTAATCAGCAGCATAGGACGAAGTATTGTAAAGACATTCATAGCAAATCAGTTCTGAAACATATTGAGTCTTTATTTCCTTCCATATTCCCAGCAGTCTTGTCATCCTTGATAAGAGCAAGCAAGCAGAAATTATCAGTGCTACAAATATCAGGATCCTCTTTCTTCCTGGTGGCTTTTTAAGTTATTCTCCCAGATCAACTTCATGCCATAGACGAATTGAAGCAATGCAAATCACAGATTGCATATGCTGGCCAGAGCTGACCTTAATCAAGTCAGGTTCTTCCCCTTCCAATGGGGACTGATGACACCAAGACAAAAATCCATCTCTGGTCCACATGGTATCTTTGTCCCTTCCAGTAAGGATTTCTCTTTCTTTTCAAAGAAGTTGTTGGTCAAAACCCATTGTCAACTGACTGTGTACAAGAAGCATGGATCCAGACCGCTTCAATATATTTACATTACTATTTATTCATTTTCTAAATCCAACTATATGAATAAAAAGCATGAGACCTATGTAACATAGCCAGCAGTCACCATGTACTGTCTCAACTCTGACTTTGTACATTCACATTATCTCCGTGAGAAAATAAAAAAGTATTTTTTACACAGAGAAATAAGCATATTGGAAATACAAAGAAGAGTCTGCCAGGTGAAGAAATGCGTGAAAAGTGATATAAAAGCTCTACACTGAAGAGCACACATGCATGCAGTATATTGCTCTGACTGAAATTAATCAATCTGGGATGCCCTGGGCTCCTCTTGTTTCCACTTGTGCGCAATAAATGCACGTACCTTTACAGTCCATTTCACACTTTGTTCATGTTTCTATAGGACAGAATAAAATTTCCCTGTTCCAATCTGGAATATGGTAAGGCCTTGCGGGACGTTCTCCTGCTATTTGGCAATGTAATAGAAAAAAGACAGGAAGGATTAGGGTCCACTAAATTCTGCAATAGCTGGTTAATCACATGGGATATCTCCACCTGATTTAATGGGTGATCTGTGCTCAGTGCTGCAGAAGGAAGGAGAAAATTCTCCTAAGACTCCTTGCTGATACAACTCTAAGGAAAAATTCCTCCCTATCCAAAATTTGGCCATCAATATAAGGTTAAGAAAAATGAAATGTTACAATGACCTGCATGATTCCATCACTACCTCAACATAACTAAGAAACAGAGATCAAATACTGCTGTTTCTGAGTAACAGCAAGCTGTCTTTGTCAGAAGAGAGACTGCTCTTCATCAGCAATGCTGACACTTGGCAACATGGACTTCAGAGCAGCCTTGACAAACTTCATCCTTATCCAAGACAAAGGCTGCATTCCTGGCTCGAGGGAACCCAAGGTTCTGCTTCCAAAACGGGAGAGTCTCTGAGCTCAAGTAAGCTTGACTGTGTCTCCAAGGTCCTCATCTGGAGTAAGTCTCCCTCTGTGCTGATGTCCTTCCAGGCCCTTGGCCCCTCACTTTTTAAAGGGAGTGAGTTTGTTGAAGGTATGCCAGAAGAGGGACGGCTTCCGCTTGGGCTCTGCCAGGGCAAAGACCTGCTGCTGCGGGATGCTGGTAGGCACGGTGATGTGTCGCTGGTGAAGGGGATGCAGGGCTTGGTGTGGAGGAGGCACAGGACACCCGTTATAGCTCACACCTGCAGGAGGAACAGTTGGAGAAAGCACCTGAGTCAGCCAGGGAATTTTAAGCACAGAGCCAGGGGACACGAATTTTGCTGTGATCTTGAATGGCAGAACTACTAAAGGTCACCTTTTCTGATGTTTGACTTTTTAATTGCTGCATTGATTTGGCTTAAGAAGACAACAGTACCAGTAAAAATAATATTACAGAATTACCAAAAACAAGCAGCAGTTTCACACAGCTGGACTATATTGTTTGCACAAGTAAATCCAGGTATTTCAAAGGAATTACTTCAAACAGCAGATACTAGTACTTCAGTCCACTCTCAGAGTAAGGTTGGATAAAATACTGCTACCAACAAAAATGCTGTTTCCTCCGTTTGAAATATATTTTTCTGGGTTAATGTTCTTAAGACTTTGAGCTTTGTGCATTCTGAATAGAATCTCCTAATCACAAACTTTAGCCACTCCCCTGAAAATTCAGGCAGGTTCTGTGGGTATCTAGTGATAGATAAAGAGAAAATGCTTTAAGAATATAAATCCCAGGGAACAGAAGACAACCTAACATCTACTCCTTCACTCCTAAACTCAGACTTAAATCTTGTTCCACTTTTCTCTCAGCACACTAGAGATTTGCCCAAGTTCGACTTTAAGATGGAAAAGGACAAAATCTGTTGTGATTTGTTTCTGTTGTGATTATTTTCTTAGAGAGGAAACTAATAAAAAAGCCATTTCCTGATAAACAAGCTTCTAGTCCATCCTTCCTTCTAGAAGGATGCCAGAAGAAGACATTTTGACTGTTATGGTAAAAAATGTAACAATATGGCCTGCAAAAAGAACTTTAGGACATTTTAAAAAAGGTACAGAATTGGTAAAGAAGAACAAGCTCTTTGAGTAAAAGCAAAGGAAGGAATCAGTAACACTCATTTCTAATTTAACCTCTGCATGCAATTCCTCACAACCCTAAAATAGGCAGCTTGCCCTACCTCTTGAGTTTCTTCTCTACTATACAGAATACTGACTTGTCTGTTTGAAGAGGCTCAGGGAGCCGACTTAGTTGACAGTTTACAGAGACATTGGAATTTAATATTAAAATACAGGTTAATGGCAATTATTTGGCTCCACGTAAACCACAAAAAAATTTTATAAAAGACTGAAGAACTCAGTCACAGCCAGACTGTGCTATTTCCAAACAAAAAGATCAATGGAACACAGTAAGAAAGTAACACAATTCTGAACACCCACCTTTAATTTTTCCTTGCCTTGACTTACGGGCATTCTGCATGGCTTGTTTCTTCTGGTTTTCTGAGATTTCCATACCTACATCAAAGTGTAAATTAGGGCACTAGTACAAAATTACCGTATCTAATACTTGATTACATTAAATTAAAACAAATAAGTAAATTATATCTTAGACATTTTTTACTGAATCTTAGTAGTAATACACCTGAAGTTTTTAGAAGTATGTTTTATATTGCCATATGAACTTAAAGAGGGTTTTCCACTGGCATAATGATAGATAAGTCCAGATAACAAGAGATTAAAAAAAAAAGTGCAAATTAACATTTCTGAAATCTACAAGTCACCAAGTAATAGATCTCAAATGCAGAATCCTTTTGTTTTTCACTCACTCTGAGCTAACCTGGATAACAAACTGGAGTCGCTGGTATTGCAGTAGTACAAATCTGGGTATCTTTCCCTCCAGTCAGAGCAGAGTACCACAAAATCTGCCAGACGCTGAAGCAGGCTGTGATGTGGTTTTGGCTGCATCGTTCTGGGGCTGGATCCCTCACTTGGGTTCCTCATGCACCTGTTCACATACTCGTGTAACTTACATGAAGTACACGGGCAACCCTATGCTATTTACTATCATGTGACAGGTGTATGACTGAGCTGTGGTGAGTACAGAGATGACAGACATCTGCTAGAAGGTGGCACCAGAGACTGGTGTTGTCTGGAGCCCAGGTAGAGGCACTCCAGTTTCCTCTCCCTGTGCACAACACAGTTGAGATACATGGAAATGTCACATTTGCACAAGGTGATGGCAGGGCGCACATGAGGTTTCATTTCATGCTGTGCATAAGGCTGCACTCATTTCACTCATAGGCACAGAGAGAGCACAGAAGTTGTGGGTCAAAGCCAGAATGAAGTGTCTGCTTCAGTTCCATTTCACATCTTCCCTCACTTCTCTATACTTTTAAAAGTCCCTTTATTTTTTATCCTGAACTTATGAAGAAGTTATTACAAATCAGCCTATTAACTTAAAACATCCATAATTTTTGGGTAGCAGAAGTTTATTTTATTTTGCAGGGTTGGTTTTTTTTCCTTTACAGAAACAAGGAAACAGATTTTTAAAAATGAAAGCAATTTCATCAAGAGAGATCAGACCACTTTCTTAGGGTTACTATTAGTGGTTTGGAGAAGGATTTTCTGGCTGTGGCCTTTTCTCTCATATATTCATAAAAGCTAAGAAAAGTCAGATCTGGTTTGGGAGACAATGACTCACACCAAAGTGTCTTTGAAAATAGAAGTAAAATGCCATTTGCAGTTCTGAATTGAAAGAGTATTATTTGTTCTCTAAGTGGTTAGATTAGAGGCTTTGTGTATAGTCCAGCAAGATAGATTACAAAATCAACAAGATAAATTTAAACCTGAGGTTGAGAATACTGGCATCTTTCCATTGGTTTTGGCTAAAGGAAATGTTCAATTATGCCAAGAAAAAGAAGAAATTTTAGAAAAGAAACTCTTCTGGTTAATGGAGAAAACATCCAAGCCACTGTGACTCACAAGACAAGATGGACATCAGCTACTACAACTCAAGTATCTTTCCTCTGGTTCATCATACCTGTCCCAAAACAGGGACATCAGAATAGTGAGTTGCAACATTTGAAAAGCAAGTTTACAGAAGGTTGGATGTTACTTGGGCAGAAAACACTGCATATGCCTATGTGCCATCATCAAACATACAGTTCTCTTTTTACTTTTTTTTTTATCACTATATTGTACTGTGCCTGAAGACCATCAAGCACAGTGGACCCTCCTTGTGCAATTCTTGCACTCAGCACCATGCGAGTTTGTGACCCAGCCCTAAATTAGAGTTAGTGCTATTAGGACAAATCTCAGTGCCAGTGCCACCACTGTTGAATGGTTACTCTTTTCATTATCATATGTTGATTTTCATGAGGTCCCAGCATAATAAATAGTTTAGGGCTGTAGCTGCTACACCTTTGCAGTTTGCTCGTGCTTGGGGATTTCTGCAGCAGTGTCACTTAGGAGGAATGGTACCACCAAGACAGACCTGTTGCTTCCCAGGGCAGAGCCTCAGGAGCTTCCTGAAAGACAGCATTTAACTTGCTCAGCATACTCTCCCAGTGCTCCACAAAGTAACCACCCAGGAGGAGCCGCAGAGCTCAAGAATGCTTCTTCTTAGAAAGGATGGAAATGGAAGTGTTCATTTGCTCACTTTTTATATTCTTTAGCTCAGTCCGGCTCACAAAAGTGCAGGAGCTGTGTTTTACTCAGTAGAGTCCTTCCACGTCACTGTATTACAGTTCTCACTGTATACTGGAGTGGAGTCGTTCTGTAACTTTGTTGTAAGAGGACAATCATGTTGTAAGTGGACAATTACGATCAGATCCTCAGCACTGCTCTATCACCCTCTGATCACCTTCACCCTTTTGCAACGTCCACTATTTCAGAGTTCTGTTTAGGTGAATTGGGGAAGGCAGCTACCTCCCATCCCTGTGAGCACAAGCTCCGCACAGAGCAAGGCGTGAAAGCTGTCAGCACTGTGCCCAACAACACCAATTGTAATGTCACACTGTGACGTTCACAACTGGAGAAGAGTCAGGTTTGCAAAGTCTGAGGGAAGTTTAGCTGTGGTTCCTTCATTGCTTACTCTAGAGTCAAGATGACTGGGATTAATTGCAACAGTTGGTGCAACGCGGAAGGGTAAAAACTGATTTTAAATCAAGAAAGAATCGGCAAAATTTAAGTATTTTCTTCTGCTTATGGACTATCTAAAATACATATGGAAGAGGCCTTATTTTTGTCATACTTACAACAGTATCAAACAAGAGAAAGCCACTAAGATCAAAAGGGTTACGTCTGTAATGTAAGGGTTATTCCTGTCTTCCTATTATTCTGACCAGGTGTTTTACATGAACATAGAATATAAGATTTGGCATCTTAAGTTTTAATAATGACTTGTATCCACTTCACTGTATTTCCAGTGTTAACCTGATGTCAATCCAAAGCCTTAGCCTTGAGAGTGTTATTGAAAAGGAGAAGTTCTCATGCAGCCAGCACATACAGATGCACTAACATGACTTTTTAGAAACACTAAAAAGAGTTTTCTTTTTTTTAATTAGTGTTGCTGCTTACTTTGTATATGTTTTGCCAATGAAGTTTGCTGGAGCTTTTGTCTGCTGATCTCAAAGGAAGCATGCAAAACCAAAAAAGCAATCCTAACTATATACTGACACAGAAGATACACTGTCCTTAATGTCCCACAGGCTGCAGGTCTAAAACTGGTCCTAGGATTTACTACCTTTTTTCCGGCTCACTCAAGGTTTGGCTCCATTTCTCTGTGCACTGCCCAGTGGTGCTATTGCTGGTCTGTAGTTAATGACACCATACAACTGCACAGGCCTCCTGGACACAGGAGGTGCCACTATATGACACGGTCAGCAAATCTACAATTATTGCTACTTGGCTTTGTAAAAAAATGTCCTTTACAAACAGATATTTTTGGCCAATCATTCATACAAAAGTGCTAGGATTTTAGATGGATTTTTATTATTGATTGGTCCTTGTGAATTGCATCTTGTCATATCTCATCTCTCATTCTGCTCCATAATGCACCAGAATCACATGGGTGACACTACCTGCCCTGGACTTTTGGCCCACAGTGACAGGGCAAACACACCTGAATAAGCTTCACTCACACAGCTAAACATCATGTCAGGTAAGGAAGGGACACCAGCTCAAGAAGACACAGTGCACATCTGTACAAAACATAAAGAACTGCAAAAGCAAGTTTGTTTTAACCACTGTTTAGAAATTGTTCCACTCACCCATTTCCTTATCTTCTCGAACTCTTCTCCTTTCATTTTCACACGCCTCCATCCATCTCTTTTTATCCTCCTGTTTTTTTGCACAGAACAAATGAATCTCTTCTGTTGTTCTGTTTATTATCTTAAAAGCATTCTTGACGTTAATGTTAAAGTCTTTGTCTCTGCCATCTTCGGTGTCCACAATTTCCATCTCGTCCATGTCAATACGATCCTTGTAATACAAGATATCCCTTCTCAGCAAGTCCTTCTTACAGAAGACAAGCTGATGGTCAAAAAGGAAGAAAGTCCTCTGCTGGCTTTTGCCTTGTTTTGATATTTTGGTCAGTTCTCCCGAGTGGATCAGTTCTGAACTTCTGACTAACACATCTGGTCCCTAGGAAGACAGATACAGAGATATAGAGATATGTAATAAGTAAATAATATTTTAAGATCTTACTGTGTGTCTAGCCAGTCTCACTATATAATCAAGTTTTAAGTGCACTCACTTTTCTTGTATTTTTATTATTAGATTTGAAAATGTCACACAATGTAAATAATATCACAGAGGTAAATTCAATCAGTGTGGTTCTGCTCTACTTTATTTCTGCATAAACAGGGGGAAAACATTTAAGTCAGTTAAAACAGGTTCCGTTCTGACAGAACTACCAAAATTCCAAATAAGATTCAACAGGTCTAGCATTTTTAAAAGCTCCCTTTTGTCATCTCATCTCAAAGGCAAGTGTCCATGTTAATACATGCTACTATTCCTGAACTATAAACAAGCCTAATCAGTAACAGAAACATTGCAAATGAAGCAACTGGACTTTTAACTGAGCAACGACCACTTGAAAAGTAGACACCATAAACAACCACCTACGCAGAAAGAGATATCCTGCAGGGGACATCAAGTATTGTACACAGTACCTTTGCCCAGGAAAGGCATAGGCTGACACTCACCTCCCAGTCTACGATGGAGACTTGCCAACGTGCAATCTTGTCTATGCTTTCTAGTCTCCTTTTCCGCTCGTTGATCAGGCATGCCACGTTCTTCATGGCCTCATACGCAGCTTTTATGTTGCTATAATCACTGGGAAATGTAGGCACGGTTCAAAGATTACTTATACAATGGACATGATGTAACCACAATGCTTAGCAGTACTAGCCCACACGATCCACTCATCCCTCTACTCAGGTACTTAAATAAGAGAAGCCTGATTCCCGTTATCCCAAACCCCAGACAGTAGCCTGTATAATTCAGTGCTGCTGTACTGCTGGGCTTGTCCAGGAGCAAAGTATTAGACTGGTGAAAGGAGGCAGAGGAGATAGATTAATGAACTGCAACACTGTCTCTACTGAAAACAATGTTAGAACTCCCACTGACCTCAGTGATAGCTGTATTTCAACAAAGGACTGTGCTTTTAAGCAAGATTTTAGTGGGATTTTTTGGGAAGGGCATTCATTTAGTCATGTTTAACAACTGTATTTTCTCCTTCTTGCTCCCAATGGCTGGGTCAATGAACACAACTGAGGAATGCTAGGTGGACAGGAAAATAAATCAAAAGCAATCCCACACAGGGTGAGAGAGGAGCACAAGAACAGGGGCACCAGAGAGAGGAATTAAAGGAGACAAAAGGAAGAAAGCATCCCGTTCCCATGGGACAAACATGTGAGAGCCATGATGGCCACCTTCCTGCTTTGGGACTAATGCAATCAACTCAGGCCAATCCTCCTGTCCTTCCTCCAATGCTCTGCTCTCCTCCTTCTTTCCTGAGCTCCCAATATGCCTATGAATCTCCCCAAGGTGCAGGCAGGCTTTTTTTTCTCCTCTGAATAGCATCCATCACTCCTTCACCTTCCTCAAATGGAGGCTCTCAGAAGAGAGAAAGGAAGAGACATATTTCTTGCCTTAGGACTCCCAGCAGAGCAGCTGCTTTCCCTCTTTTGTCAGAATGCCTCTGGCAGAAAAGGGAGCCAGAGGCAGAAAACAGCACGAACCAGAAATAAATCCTGCCAAGGGGTTAGCCTTGCTGTCCTTTTTATCTGCTTCTGTCTCAGTTCCAATTTTCATCGCCTGCTGCTGATGGATGCGCTTCCCTTCTGAATGTGTGCATTCTCTCCTATCTTTATTTATATCTGTGGAAACCCTATTCTGCCACACAAAAAGTGAGATTAACAATAACAGGATTCTACCAACGTCAGGGAGACGTCCCACAGGGTGACCACATGATATCCATACTGCTACACTTGCCCTTCCTTATCTCAGTTCCTTTTTACTCTGTTGGTGAGTATTTATTCCACACTTGCTACACAACTTGTGGCCTTCACAGCAGGCTGGTCATATTGGAACCTAAATTTTTTTATGGAAACAAAATGCTACCAAAACCCCCAGGTGGCTGGAGCTTTCCCAAGGCTCCGTGTGGGTGTAGGTCTGCCTGTTTGTGAGCATCTCTGCACAGTGGGCACCTCTCTGTGCTTGAAGGCATCTCTGGATGCTGTGCCACACAAGAGGAAAACAGGTACTACAGGTGGAAGTTGACAAGACCTTGATGTCACTTTATCTGTAGGTTTAATAGCTCACAGAATAACCTTTCTAAAACTAGTAGCAGTGAAAGAGAAACTCTTGTTAGTAATTGTTATTGCAGCACTTCCATGCAGTCACAGAACAGAACAGAGGCATTTCACATCTAAATGTCAGTACTTCACACACCTTGTATTTTGCCCCTGGCAAAAATCTAGTGGTCTCCAAGAGAAATTTTCTCGAGGTTAAAGTACTGACTTTGGCCAAGGAAGCATTGCCTCAGGCTTCATTTGGACTTCGAGCACAGAGGTCACAATGGAATAATTTTCTTGCAATTATACAAGGTAAAAAGACAGACACTTATAGATAAAATCTTAATTTAGTCAAAGATTTAATCAGCGCAGGGGTATACCAGGAAGGCTAATAACCTGCAACTTCAATTTTTATTTATGCCAACTGAAAATCTAATATCTGGACTTTATTGCAAACTCCGGCAATATTTATTACTACTAAGTTTCTAAAAAAAATTACCTCCTAATTTGCTCAGGTTGTGGTTTTTTCTAAGGCACTCTTTACTTTTTCTTACATCCACAACTTTTATGAGTCTTCCCCTCTTCTTCGTTGGATTTCCTCCTCCTTGATTTCTCTGACACATTGGCCTTTTTCTCACTCTGAATTACACATCCTTCCCTGCCTCCTATTTCAGCACTGTGTTCTCTTCCTTCTCCTTCTTTGACTTATTCCTCATTCTATCTTGCATCCTCTCTGTCCTCTGTTCTGCATTTTCAGATACTGTTTTTGTGACTGTCTGTGATGGTTCCAAGATGCCCTGCCTATCGTGGTCCATGGCAGTTTTGTTCCTGATCTCAAAAGCTTCAGTGTTGTGTCACCCAGGAAACTTGAGAAATTAGGTGTTACTACTATTACAGAATTTGTTGTTTCAGTTCTCTCACCTGTGCTCCTGAGTGGTGTATTTGAGCAATTCTGCAAGCTGCAGAGGATATTTGCAGATTTTCTGAACAGGCGTGAGAAGAAAACCATCAATGGCAATGTCAATCATCTGCTGAAGCAAGCGACAGGCCTCAAAGAAGTGGCGGTATTTGCCCTGCTTCATCAGTTTGGAGAGTTCAATGCAGGCACTGGGATGATTGTTACAATACTCTGAATAAATAGCAAAGCCTTCTTGCTATATTAAAAAAAAAAAAGTTACAGCTTTACTAAAGTATTTGTCTATAAAGGAGAAAAGCTATTTTTTAACATCTATTATATATCATTAGATTAAGTAATCCATTGCTTCTGGGCTGATCAGCCTTGAAAGTATGCAGAAATCTACTCTGTAGCTGTCAAAACTATGTACCCTTCTTTGTCAGAACACAGAAATAAAGGTCTCTTCTTGAGTCAGCATAATCAAACCCGCTTTAAGAAGTATTTTTCTTTGGGGAAGACAGCTATAGGCTTAGCAAGTGTCTATCAAGTACTCACTATTTCCACACTACCTACCTTCCTCAAATGTCTTTATGAAGTTTTTACATGCTGAATATGACATCACTGCAAATAATGCAGCTCATCTGTGATCATTACAGTTTTGACAAGGAAACTAAAAACTGTTTACAAAATTACATGATTGCTAAATATGAGGAGAAATCTAAAACAAATATTTAATTAATTGCAAGTTACTTTACATCCTAAAATGCTGCCAGTTTAGTATTTAAGAAGCACTTGTTACTAAAATCCCCTCCTAATACGGTAACTTGGCTTTTTATTATCATATTTTGTTAACTTCATAAATAAAACCAACTTTTCCAACCTACATGTTGAAGAAAACATGACCCTATTTCACTCAGATGAGGTTCCTCTTTGTTGTACTGTTTCTCAAGATCCTTCAGAAACTTCCTTTGGAACTTGTAAATATCTTCAATATTTCCAAAAATGGTGCTCAACTGAGCTGTGGTGAACATTCCTGTATGTTTGCGACACTGCCGAATGTAACCCTGAAATGAAACAAAAAACACTCCTTACTCTGAGGATGTCAGACAGGTCCTACCCCAAACAAAATCATTGGAGCTTTGGCAAGACCCCTGTGGTCTCCAGGCAAGGGGGTGGTTTTCCAGCCACACATACACAGAAACACAAGCTCAGATTTGTATCTGAGATGTTCACACACGGATTCTTGGGGTCCGGCTCCTGTCCCCAGGTACCCCAAATGAACCAGAGAAGCTCCTGGGTGTAAAGCCACTTGCATCTCCCTGTTATACAGCACACGGAGTGAACCTCCAGGAGCAGCTGCTGTGCTCACAATCTCACAGCACTTACGGCACCAGGGTTCAGGGAGTGCAAAGGTTAACTGATGTGATAGGGGCTATCTGCCAGGCTCCTCGATTTGGCTGCTGTCAGGCAGGCCTCCCCCAGACAGCTTTGGGAGCAGACAGCTGAAACAGCCTTGTAGTTGCTCTGGTGAGGTTTACCAGGAAGCAACGCTGGATATTGCTGGCACTGTTACGAATATTTCTGTCTCCTCCACAGCCATCTGCTCTGAGAGCTGTGCAGTGGCTACGCTGCAAGCCAGCTACTGCATTCCCTACTGTACCAACAAGGAAAGCCAATTCCTGTGTGGCTCCTGTAATGTGGACTGCAGACACTTCTTGAATGTAAAACATGTTTTATGGGTATACTCCAGCTTCATGATCCTGGCTACGAGAAGTCTGAGTGTATTTTCATTCTAGGGCTGAGCTTGCAAATTTGGGTTACTATCTGTGTAGCTTTTCTGGCCTGGTTTTACTTGAGCGTATTTTCAGCCTTATGTCCTACTTGCACCACCCTACAGATTCACTCTGAGGGCAGCAGGCCATCTCTACCCCACATGTTGAGCATGGCACATTGCTTCTCTTCTTGCAAAATGTGTGCTTGCTCTCCTCTACTAAACTCAGAGGCTTGCCAGATATTAAAAATGAGGTATAAAATATACGTACTAGAGAAAATTAATATCTGTCTAAGTCTTAACAGGTCAGTAAAATATCAGAGTCATGCCCTACAACTCAGCTAACCATGGCAGTAGCATAGCAGAGTGTACAGATTCTTCCCTGATCTTTCATGCACACAATCAATCTTACTAGCTTCAGTAAATAATGAATACAAATGACAAAATTTACATTTAATGTTTTAAAATTAGCCAGTTAGTAACCAATTTTTGTCCTTTCTCTCCTTTTTTTCTCTCTTCAAGATGCATAAAAAAGGCCTGATCTAAAAATGAAAAAAGAAATCAAAACCTACTGCTGCCTTGTCTTGTCTACTTTGCTGTGAACTAAATAATCTAATGATAAGTGGTGGACTACAAGATGACAGCATGACAAATACAAGGACAGACCTAGCAAACTAAGGGTACAAAGAATATTTTTGTAGGTTGCTTAGCAACATTCCAGATGCAAACCACAAATACAAGTCAAATACACGTCACATGCATCACAATCCAGGTCAGAAGAGGCAAACTTCAGTGAAAAGTATTAAGAAGCTTCTTGTCCAAGTGTGAGCCTCCAACAAATATTGAGAAAAAAAGCAGAAAACCATCCCCATTTTATGGTTCAAACAAGCAAGGTAGACCTAAAACACACTTAGATTTCTTCATAGCTCCTAAGCATCCAGTAAAAATCTCCTCGCTTGAGAAAACAGGGGAAAAAAACCACTTAGCAAATACTCTTTCCAAGTTACTTCCAAGAAGTTTTGTCACTAAACTGTAAATTATTTCACTACAGTTAGTCAAAGTTTTCTATATAGTGGCACAAAGCTCTAAATAAACTGGACTTCCTTCTCTCATCTATTATGGAAATAGCAGCCAGAGAGGCACTTTTTCACTGTCAAAAATGGAAGTTTTTTTAAAAGAAAGGAAGCAATGGCTCATGGCAGTCATCAGAGAGGAAAGCCGTAAGAGGAAACAAGAAGGATCTGACCGACAGCCTCAGAAGCGCAATTGGGAGTATTTTGATACAAGAAACCACTGTGGTTCTCAACTTATATGGAATGATTTGTTCTCATTAGGTCAGCAGAACGTCCTCAGGTTAAAGCACGTACCTCACAGATGTCCTTGAGATGCTTGATATAGACTCGTTCTGTTTTCATAATTTCCTGTATAACGTTGGTTCTCATCTGATCCCTATTTTCAGCTATTTTCTGCCGATGCTTGCTAGTATCTGAATCTTGTTCTTCGTCCTGGATGTTACTACAATTTTCTGGCACTTCTTCCTGATTAACTCGCAGCTGCAGCCAGAACAAACAAAGCAATTAGAATGAAGCAGAAAGTTTTACAAAATGTGGTAAAACTGTTACAAACTTCTTATACTGAAGAGAAGAGTGGATACAGAAATGGTCTCATTCTTACCTTACAGAGAGGGTTTCACAACAGGATTTATCTCATTGTACTCACTGCATATTCAAATGAAGTGTTGAGATTTCTGTCTGGTTAAATACATGGCTTTCTACTCACAGTTTTTGAGAGAGACCTTGTTGTGCTGTCCATGTACTTTGCAGAGTTAAGCTTATTTCTGTCCCTAACTAATAGTTGATGTGTTTGGCCAAGTTAGCATAAGGCCGAAAGTTACAAAAGTAGACACTCAACCACTTTCAGTTTCCCTCTGCCCCATCTGTACAATGTAGACAGCAGCATCTCCTTTTTTGACTTCTGTCTGACTGCCCATGTTGTCTAGAGATCTAGGAAGGCAAAAGGGAGGAACCACCTGCTGCACTTTGTGTATGTAGTACTTCACGCAGTGTGGCCCAAACTTCACTACAGGTTCTCACAAGGTAGTTCAAATTACTTTCTAAAACATACCTCAATTTTGTACCATCTGAGAGTTATACTGTCATTAATCTGGGTGAGTTCTGACTGCAGTGTTCAGACTGTGAACCAGATTTCTACACAATGTCATTGATAATAAATTAAGCCCTATTTTACCAAGGAATCCCTGCAGCATAGCTCTCCCCAACCCTTATGAGAACTGTTGTGTCCTCTCTGTATACACTGATGACTTCTGGTTGAGCTTTCTGCTCTTGTTTGAGAAATTCCTTTGGTTACAAAGAGACCAAACAAAGGAAGAAGACAGAGTAAAATTGTCAGAGGAGCTAAGGGATCTTAGGGTGTGATTGTCTACTGCTTTTTTCCTTGTGAACTCATTAGGGTTTACAGCACTGATGTTCAGCTATAAACATGCTGAGGATCAGGTGTGAAATGTAATGCCATGACAACTGTTGTGCTCTGCTAGGAATCTTGCAATGGTGCAAAGGCAAGAAGCAAAACAGTTACTCACCCTGACAAAGCTAGCTGGAAACCAGGCTTCCTTGTCCTCATTTCTTCCCCACCACCAGTCTTTGTTGGAAGCTTCTAGAACTCTAATGACATCTCCAGCTTTGAAGCCCAGCTCTTGATCATCCATAGTGACATGATCCCAGAGAGCCTCTGCATAGACGACAGTGCCATCGCTTATCAGCTAAGATAGGAAGAAAACAAGATTGTGAAGCACAGAAGACAAACTATGAAGTGTTTATAAACTACAAAGAGATAAAAATAGCTCACTAGAGTGCCTACTATTACTCCTGTTACAGGATAAAACTACAATTTCAGATTTTCAGAAATCTATCCATCTATTCATTAGTGAAAACAATTAGAATCCTGCTCCAGAGCAGCTACATAGGGTAACGGTTACAGTCTGTGGTGGTTTAAAACCCAGAGGGAAAATTAAACCCACTCAAGCTGTCCCCTTTCCCCCACTCCCTTCCTATAGTGGAGGAAACACTAGGAGAGGTTATAAGATGGAATCACAGTTTACTGAAATACTGCAATAACCACAACGATGTTAATAAAAGAGTGTACAAAAGAAAGTTTTACCCACAAAAAGGTATTTACTACTGAACAAACAAAAATGCTTCTCAAAGAAACTAGATACTGCCACTGCATTTTTAATGAATATGAAATCTCAGACCTGTGGAAAACATCCCTCTGTATCCCCCATCCCTGTCCCTGGCCTCCCTGTCCCATCATTCCAGCAGTGCAAAGCCCCGGACATTACCTCATTAATTGCTAGCTGTTCCCCTCCGGGCTGCAGGTACCTGGGAGCAGCTTGGCAAAGCTCCTCATAGCTGTAATCTTCCTCACTGCCATTGTCATCCACTAAGGCTGAAGATTCAGTCCCACCATCTGCAGCAGCTAAAACAAAAGTGCAACAGCTGTTTGCTTCATCATTTCTATGATTCAAAGAAAAACAACAATGCAAGAGGAATTGCTGAGAAATTGCCTTTGTTGTCAGGAATAAAACAATAACAGCAGAACTGGAGGGCAGCAGAGCTCTCAGGAAAACCACCTGTCTGTCATTAAAGGCGTTTTACTCTTCTTCAGACTTTTCTTATTTAGCAGCTGATAAAACCGAGAAACTTTTTTACACAAAAAAAACAGAACGACAACAACCCCTTACTTACTTTTTACCAGAGGAAACCTTAAATGACCTGTATCAGAAGGGAGGCCCCGATGCCGTTTCCCAGGTGGCAGAGGAGAGAGCCCCAGCAGCCCCCAGCAGTCAGTGGGGATGCTGTCACCCCCAGGCTGGGTGCCCTCACACCGTCACATCTCCTGCAGGGACGTAAGGACCCAATGGCTCCATGCCCACTCACCTGTGAGAGGGCTGGGCAGCCCATGTGCAGCCCGAGCTCTGTGCTGGCTGCTGCCACCTCTCCTGTGCACCAGGGAGGCTCTGGCAGCAGCAAGGCTCAAGGGGACAGGAAGTTCAGACTGGGCACAGTGGAACTGCCTTATAAAAAACCTGTTTTAATTGTCCCAAATCACAAAAAATTTCTTGGTTTGACAATTGTACATTTTCTGACCAAAGAGGCAGCTTTGTATAGAAAGAGAGGTCAGGGCTAAAATGGGTTTCGTCATATTACACAGCCACATAAGCCAGGAGAAACACTGTTACTGTATAAAACTGTAAAACCCATTTGGGGTACACCACTGGGTGACAGATCCTTTCGGCGATCACCTCCGCACTGGCAGAGGAAGAGAACTGAGGGCTGACCTCAGGAACAAGTCTGACTGACTGACACCCACACTGCTCAGTGCTGAACCTTGTCCAAGTGGGTTTGCCTTTGAAAGCCGCCTGCAAACATTCAAACCACCCAGGATCAAGAAGCATTCATGACCAGCGGCCCCGTGCTTGAGTGCACTCTCTGGTCCTTGTTAATTTATTCCTAAAGATTTATTCTTATGGCAAGCCCAAGCTGTGAACTAGAGAGCCTGAAGATCACACAAAGCTCAAAAACACATTAAAAAGCAAAAAGTAAAATTCAGAATAGGCTGCTAGCACTGAACTTCTTTGTTAAAGGTTAGTGTGCCCCAGATAAGTTGCCACACAGGCAATAGAGCAGCTCTTACTCCTGAGTGCCTGGAAAGGGACCTCTAAGCAGAATTATGGAATCTGCCAATTCCAACAAGCAGCAAGGCCGAGCAGCAGGACTCTGACACTGCCTCTTCTCTACTCTGCTTCAAACCTGGGTACTGCCTGTCTGCTGAGCTCTGGGCTCCAGATGGGTGAGAGTTGTGGAGAGACGACTCCTGGCTTTAGTCCATGCACCTACTACCACCAGGCACTCTGCTGCCATCTGCTATTTACCTTATAGGGAGAAATACTGCAACCTCCTCCTCAGGGCACACATACCATCACTAGCATCTTCGCTCATCTGAGCATTAATTTGCCAGAGAGATCAAAGCAGATCACCACACAGATACACTAAAAAACTTGCAAGATTTTTCTTTCCATTAAAAATGGAAAAATATGGCATAGTCTTGATACAACAGAACATGGCTATTTAACCATCCTCTTCTACCCTCCAGCATTTTAAATATACACTCACATTAACAGTATAATCTGCCTAAGCAGGGTGGATGCAGAACCCCTATTTAAAAAAATCAAGATTTTTTTTTCCCTACAAACTCATTAATCTGAGCACTGATAAACTTTTAAAATACATCTTGCAAAACTTACTGAAAATGCTTTGTTAAAAAAATCTGCAAATAAATATTTAATTAAATCAATTTTTATCTTATAAAGTAACGTCCAAAAGATTAATCCCAGTGATCCTTTACACATTTCCACTGTACTATCTGTACTGCCTCTGGGGTTGTTCCAGTAATAATGGCACATCAAAATAACCTAATTCATTTGGCTCCAGACAAAAAATAACTACAATTCTGGGACAGAAAGCTGTTTGTTACCCTGTACCAAATCAACAAGCTTACATTGACTTTGTAGGGTAGAATCAAGTGAAATCGGTCGCTTGCATTCTGCATCTTTTCCTCTATTGTATACAGACAGAAATACCGGAGGGAGGGGTGTGCTTTCCCGGTTGCACCAACGGGATGCAAAAAACTTAAAAGGAAGCCTGGGACCGATGCAGACCTCCTAGCAGCTTTTCACCAGTTCTGCAGGTCCCCAGGGAGGACACAGAGTAAGTGTCATCAGAGTCAGGCCCCCTGACTGGCACTGTTTATCAGTTCAATCAAAAAACACCGTGAAAAAAGCAAGAGCGAGCATGTTCTACTCACACGTACCCATCTGAAGGCTCTCCAGACTCCAGAAACGTGCCATTGCCCCCCTGGCTACCATGCTGCCGTCAGACCTCTAACAGGTGATGATGCTCAGTCACACAGGGCTGGTGGAGGATCGCAAGAGGCTCTGAGCTACCCGCAGCTCGGAGGAACAGGCTGTTTGCTGCCTCCAGCTCCCGGCAGTGCCTCCGAGGCCGAGCCCGGCTGGGAACTGCCAGCGGCGCGCTCAGCCTGGCTGCCGCGAGCTCCCGGCTCTCTGACATCATGGGGTGCCCTTAGGGAGGAAGTTCCAGAAAAGAAACAAAAACCTGGCTGCCTGGCCCTGGCCGTGCTGTGCCTGCAGCCGCCCAGACCGCTCCCACAGAGCCTGAACATCGCGAACAGAGCAAGCCAGGGAGTGCATTTGTTTTTCATTAAAGCAGCTAAATGCGATTTCAATCTATATTCAAATGACTGCAATCCAGAGGGAGAGACGATCTGGATGGGAGTTGGGAGTTCCTTGTATTACAACACTGTTCAGAGTATCGGTCTATCTTTGTTATACTATACCAGTTAAAATTCCAGTAGCAGTAAACAATTAAGGTATTTTTTGCACAATTCCTCTTGCTTCACAGGCAAATGCTGTATCATTATTTAGGGCACAAGCAGCACAAGTGTTAAGGCTGCAGCAGACTGCTCCCAGGAAAACAGGGGAGGAGGGAGACATTTTCTCACCGAAACTACAAACTTACTGCAGCTGCTCCATGAAACATGGAACGAAACAGGAAAGCACTCAAACCATCCATCTTTCTCTAGGTCTGACCCAGCCAGAGCACAACCTCATTCATTCACCACCCTTACATCTGTGTCCTCCCGCAGTGAAGCTGGATCAGTCCATGCACTGGAAGCAAAGGCAGGAGCTGCTCCCATCAGGAGAGTGCAAAGCCTGCTGCGACCTATGTCTGTACACAGCACTATGCTTACAGTTTGGAAAGCCCCATAAACTTTATGGCTTCTTCTTTACCTGCAAACTGCTGCTCAGCTGAGCCTGTCCTGTGACGGGGGACTGCCTCCTCCAGGGATGTGTTCACAAAACCCTGGAGGCATTTCTGCACACAGAAACTTCTCAACACCCACTGAAATCACATGGTTCTCCCCAGCGCTGCCTCAGACAGAGAAGGAAAGGCCAAACATCGCCCTGCAATATTAATGCCATCTTCCTGCAAAAATCCTGCTTGTGCTGCGCTGCACAGGAGACTGACAGAAATTATCTTCTGAATCTCTCAAACTTCCCTATTATTTCTTGCTGCAAGGACTCTAGTTGGATAGCACAATAAAAACAAGCTACTACATAAGATCTTCATACACAGCATTTTTCTTGGCACAAACCATTAAAAAAAAGCAAGCCGGCAAACAGAAGTGACACTGATGACACTGAAGCGCTGATGATCCTGGCACCTGCAAGTGAAATTTCACGCTTTTTATCAGCCAGAGCACAAGTTCTTTGCCATGTCAAACCCTTGCCCACTGGGGAAAAACAGTTCAACTGCCAAAGGAAAACCAGATCAAACCCCATACAGCTCTTTTACAAGATACTTTAAAAACAACTTCAGAAAAACAACCCAAAACTCTTTTGGTCTGATTTTTGCAGAAAGGAACAGACTGTGTGCTTTTGCCCAATGACTAACTTAATGGCACCGTGGGATGCTGCTGGGATGGAGGAGGTTCTGCTCTCCCTCCTTTGCATCGGCACATCTGGCAACTGTGCAGCCACAAACTAAACCACCACAAAAATACTCATTTGGGGTGAGGTGGTGGTGGCTTTATTTCCTTGTAGATCAGCCAGGGACAGGAGGAGGCGCAAGCTGTCCTTTGTAGTGGCAGTCCACAGTGACCTCGTCCAAAAGCATGCTGAGCTGGCTTTGCCACTGCACAGGGCGCCCTAAAAAGGCTGTGGGTAGCACTCACTAAAATACTAAAAGCTAGTTTATCCGCCTCAAGAAAATTCATTTCTAGATACACTCTGGTATCACAGAACCCTCCATCCTGGGGCAGACCACAGGTCACCCCCAACCACTTCTCTGACAGCAGCCAGAAGCAGATGCCCAGGGAGGAACATAAAAATAGATGAGGCGTGTGATGGCATTTTTCTGATGTACTTTTCTAAATTCCAGTTATCTGCAGATCAGTCAGATCCCTCCTGGGGCAGAAATTATATCTTTGTGTTTAATGAACTGGATTTCTCAAACCACTTTCTCAATTTTTTTTGACTGTTGGGATGCGAAATACAATGTGTAGCAATTAGTTTTATAGTTTAATTTTACAGACTATGAAAATTATCTTTTATTTTGAGCTTGCTCTCTGGTGATTTCATTTGGTGCCCTTTAGTTCTTAAATTATTGGAAACAATAACTATTATCTGTTCATTTTTCCCAAGCCAAACAGACTTTTATTCTCCTATTGTCCTTTTTTCCATGTGGCAAAGCCCAAGCCACATTAATCACTCCTCCCAGAGACACACACTGAGTTGGTTTTCTTGTCCTTCTGCTTTTCTCTGTATGGTCCCCTGTAAAAAATGCCTTTTGGGATGGAAAGGAACAGGGAGATGGCCCCCCCCACACCAGTGGCACAATTGGGCCTTCTGTTTTGTTCTCTATTCATTTCCTACAAACTCCTTCCCTTTTATTTACTGTTTTCACTGTTACTATGCACTGCACTGACTCTGTAAATGTCTGTTAAGATCGCATGATCTCTTCCTGAATAGCAATATCCAGTTCAAAGTCCATTCTTCTGCAAGCACATCGGGCTGTTTTCCTCCTCTCCATGCATTACCTGGGCTTTACCAACACCTGACGCCAGTGCAGCGCCTCATGTCTCACTTTTACTACCATGAATAGTTCAGCACACCAGCAAGAATCACCATTTCATTCTATACCTCCCTTCCCACATCATTCGTGCAGACACTGAACATCTGATTCCACTCATGAGCTCTCTCTTTAAGAAAACCAACCACTCTCCTGAGTCACTCCCGAGCTGTGCTCCACACGAGCCAAATTCTAGTCCCACACAAAAATATGCAAAAAAAGATGGGTTAGTTTTTAAGATGCTTATAAAAATTGCCCTGTAATGACAAATAGGCAACCTGCTTAACATGATTGAAAACTTGTAACCCTTTAAGCGCAAGAGTAGCAATGTAAGTCTCAAGGGAAGTTTCCCTTGTGTTGTCTGATTCTTACTCTGTTTCCTACAGATGATGATTCACCGTGTTCTAGCATCTGTTTTTCTGAAAATTTACATCTCCAGTTTTATCTGCCATTGCTATAAGAAGAAGGCATGCAATGTATTAGGCTTTAGCAAGTAACTAAAATAAGATACCATTGGTTTTCAGTGTTTAGGTTTAGAATTACTTTCTATAATAAAGGGCTTTTGTGCTATCAAATTTCACTGTGCATGAGCAAACAAAAAGCTCCCACATGTTCAAAGACAAGGAAATGCCTTGTGATTTAAGAGAAAAAAGGAAAGAGATCAGAATGTGTGACACTAGTCACTTTAATATTTTCTTCTGGAGCTACTTAACAGATCTTTGCAACTGCTTTCAAACTGTGAAGTCCATGATATTCCCCACTTGCCTTCAGAGTTTTGATTTCAGAAACTTTTTCTGCTCCACTTCTATGTTTATTGTAAGGTCTCATAGAAGTCACATGTAACATAATTGAGGTTGCTTTGGCTTCATTGTCCTGAAAAGTCACAGAAATCTTGGTTTGCGCATTTGTCATCCTGATGCTTATGTTTAGGAGACCAGTTATTCAAAAGCTAAATACCTGGAAAGATATTGCTCTCAGACACTTGTCTAGGTAACTAATACTACTTCATGTGGTTTTCAAACATGAATTGGAAAGGATAACTAAAAATAGAAAAAATAATTCCTATTCTCTGATAATAAAATAGCCTCTTTTTTTCCCAAACTACGTTATGGCAGACCTGTTATTCTGTGAATGGTCCTTCTGGAAGCAGGGACTGAGACACCACACAATCTCAGCAAGAGCCACAGCATTCGACGCCTAATTTACCTCAGTGCCTGATCTGGATCATTAAGTGTGCTAAGATACATACAGCAGAACACACTCCAGACATGAGTTTTAAAATAGTTCCCAGTATTTTACTACAATATAAATTAAAAGGAAAATACAAATGGAGTATATATAATTTCCCTGGTTAGACAGAAGAGGGGGTGGAGCTTTTAGCGCTGTTTATTCCACACCACCCACATCATTGCTGGAGGCATGGTTTTGGCAGGAAAAGCTGGGCACTGGAAAGCAAAGTTTGCCATCTTGCTGGGTCTCTCCAGGGAGAAGGTATCGGGATCAGCCAAGTGGACCCAGCTCCTCTCTGCCACTGTCAGTCCCCTTCCCATTCCTCCAGGCCACAGCTTTAAGACACAGTGCTGAAGGACAGCGACGACGAGTCTGAGACGCCACTCGAAGGGAACAAAAGGCAGCAGAGAGAGAGGCAGCAGCACAGAACCAAGTCCAGCCCAGCCACACGGAGCCCAAGCCCCAGAAGAGCCCAAGTGGAGCAGCACCGGTGCCGGAGGCAGCTGTGCGGGACTGAGCCAAGCTGGGTGGAGCAGCAGCAGTGCCAGAGGCAACCGTGCAGAATGGAACCAGCGAAGCAGAGCGCTCTGAGGCGGCGGCGCGGCACAATGCGATGATCGAGCTTCCAAGGGGTTTGCCTGTCCTAGTCCTTCATTGTTTTCAGACTGCGGTGCAGGAGAACATTAAGCAGAGGAAGCTCTCCTTGACATATTGCCTTTGTGTCCCAAATACCACACGGCCCAGATGCAGGAACAGAGATTATATTGCCTTCATCTGGAGACCACACCAGGCGCTGTCTTCAGGAAGTGCTGGGGTTTTTTTCACAGTGGAAAATGCCCTTTTTTGTGGGTAGGGCACCTTCTTTTTGCATACTTTTTGCTATTAACACTGCTGTTATCACTGTGATTTTAGTAAATTGTTATCTTGTAATTTCTCCTTATTGTCCCTCCATTACTGGAAGGGGAAGGGGGAAAGGGATTGGCTTATTTGGAGTTTAGTTCCCTGCTGGTTGTCTAAGCACAATAATGTATCTCAGAATCACAGAATTCTCTGAGCTGGAAGGGACCCACTAAGATCATCAAGTCCAACCCTTAAGTGAATGGCCCATATGGGCACCGCCTGAAGAAAACTGTCATGGTCTATTCAAGACAGGAGAATTCAGTTTTAACATGTTCTTACACAAATTAATTTGTAGTTAAAGCATTTTTGGAGAATTTGGACATCATTGCAGCTAAAACTTAGCTAAGAACTATAGAAGCCAAGTACTGACTTGTAAACATACATGTAATTTCAATAAACATTGAAAATGCTACTTGTTAAGTTTCCTACTTCAGTCACGGGAAGCCTTGATCCAGAAGGTTCAGGGTGAAGGTTCCCAACAGTGCTTTGTTCACTATTAACAGTGAAAGATACAAAGTGAAAATTTCGCTTTTATTTCCAACTCTTGCCAGCGTCTAAAGGAATACAAATGCTGTTAACCCAGGTTCTTCCAGTCCCACCCGTGAAGAAATGTTCAACTACTACTAGACTAGTTAATAGACTACTTCTATTAACTCCAGATAGCATTGCATGCTAAGAGTAAACAATTACAGCAAAATTACACAGGACACAGCGGCCAGCCTGTTATAGGGCACTGCTTCCAAAAAGGCAATTTTTTTCCAAGAACCTGTCCCTCATGTACCAGAGCTCTGGTTGGGCTACACTCACCGGCAAGCCACTTAATTATTTAAGGCTTCCCCATCTAACTGAAGCTGAATGCATGGCGAACAGAAAATTAAAAATACATGTGTGGTGTGGCTAGGGTTCAGGAACAAACTCAAGCATATTAGAACTTAGTTCCTTCACAATCTATTGTCTTCAGGCAAGTATACGAATAGAGAGTGGAGAATACAGGAGTGTAAGTGGTACAGAACAATAAGCTGTAGCAATGTCAAACGGTAGACATAAAAAGGAAGTTTTACATGAGGACAGCAGCTGCAAGCAAGAAACTCACAAAACAAAGGAACTTAGCTGGGTATTACTTTGTCACAGAGTTGTGTTGCACCCTTTTGTGCTCCATACTATATTCTAATTCTTGCTTAGCCTGGGGCGTGGCTTTCAGATCTAGAAAGTTAAAAATACTTGTTCATCTTACCATTAGATGTTCTCATCTGCCGCCTCCGTCCCACCCGGTCCAGGCCGATGGGGGTACTTTGTGAGAAGGTGAGTGGCCGGAACCTGGCGGAAACAGCCTTGTACGGGGGCACCTGGTGTGCTGGAACGGGTGGCCGTGTCACAGGCTACCGAGAAAACAGGAAAATCCAGTATTAGTAAAGCTACCAGCAAGTCCAACTGAGCAAAGCTCAGGTATGAAGTAAGGTTTCTCCAGATAGTCCAGGAAATTACAAGGGCAGTAAATTCCCCTATGTTGAAGTGACATTGCTTAAACACTGCATACCATGTCCACCAGCATCACAGAACAAGTTTTATTACATTACAGTTCTTTGTTACATTAAAAACTCCTTAGCCTTCTGTTGTGGTCAGACAAGCTCTATAATTTTCATCTTGTAATACTCCTTTTTGAAGACCATCGGAAGACAGGAGCACCTTTTCTATGAAGACTGGGCTGAGAGAGCTGGAGTCGTTCAGCCTGGGGAAGAGAAGGCTCCAGGGAGACCTCACTGTGGCCTTTCAGGACCCAAGGGGGCCTACAAGAAAGCTAGAGAGGGACTTTTTACAATGGCATGTAGTGATAGGACAAGGGGCAATAGCTTTCAACTGAAGGAGGGTCAATTTAGATTAATGAAAAGGCTTTCTAGGATGAGGATGGTAAAACACCGGAACAGGTTTCCCACAGAGGTGGTGGATTTTTGCTTTCATTAGTTGAATGCATTGCTTGTCAGTAAAATAAACAAAACAATAATAAGTATCTAAATGATGCTCTGTTTTGAGTTCCCAGAAGTCTCATAAGAAAAAGGTAATACTAAGTTTACTGCAACTTTATCTCAAAGCCGTTTTCTTTGGATAAATCATTCATTTGTTAAATTATGATTGGAGAACCTACCCCTGTTTTATTTGCAAATTGAGTCTGATTTTATGTTGTCCCTGAATAACTTCAAATTAGCCAGGCTGAATGATCTTGCATAAGCACTGTACATTGAACAGCCAGGCCTCAGCACATGAACTTCAGAGAAACACATCTTTGGACCTTCTCTTATTGTTCAGTTGTTACTGTTCTTCTATCAAGTAATCTGAAACATCAGGGATGGTTTTTTAATGAACTGTCTCTTGACACTCTGTTACGAAACCCATGACGGTATTGTTTGAAAATGTTTTCTCACACCTAAGCTGCCAGACCAAAACAAAATACAGCAAGGAAGGAATTAGCTTTATACTTTTCAAATATTCCCACTGGTTTTCAAAGCTTTAAAGAAAAAACTCACCAGTATGAAGAGCAGTCTTTGACAGCCTCACATGAAATACTTCTAGCACATATATTCCTGCTTCATTAGTCCTTTTTTACATTCTAGCTAAAAGTTTACTTTTTATTATGACTGCTAAAAACCTCAATGTGTATGGAGTATGATTTATCTACAACCTCATCTTTAAACCTCATTTCCTAAGTACCTTATCAGTATACCAGGATCCTTCACCACACAAAGTCTGATTTGTTGTATCAAATAATTAATAGAAGTGATGGCAATTACTGTATGCAAACAACTGGCTAAGCAAAAAAGGCTATTTATTTCTAGGCAACTAAAATTTTCTTTAAAGGCTTCAGCCCAAATCCTTTCCCTAGACAGACATGGATGTGCTTTTACCCAGTGGCAGTCCTGGGAAGGCCACAATTTGGCTTAATAATGTGCCCTTGTGGGGAATGCTCCATAGTTTTGGTCTCGACCACAGTGATCCAGCAATGTGCTCATTTAACCCCAGCCAACCCCTCATGGCAGCACTGGAGCATGGAAAGAGTCAACTCAAATAGCTGCCCTGATGCATGTTCCTTCACTATTAAACTGATGTAAACAAGGTTTGAAAAGAGATCAGTTTGGTTTCAGCACTAAATGAAGGGCCTGTAGAGTATTTAATCACTTCCACAGTACAGCAAGTTGCCAGTACTTACTATCCATTTAAATCCATCCATTATTCTTAAGATGGCCTGGAATTTATAACGATTATTTTCCTCTTTTTTTTTTCTCCAAGTTAAGAGATAACATCAATTTTAAAATATCTTAATTAAATAGGATTTGAAACTAAAGCCTTTGCCTGGGTAAAAGGTTCACTTGCTTCAGCTGGGGTCTTGCATCAAGATGCATTTTTTTCATCAAGGAATTATAAAGAAAATGTGCAAAATACAGTAACAAAGCCCATGTTACAAAATGTTTTTCAGAGGAAACCTAAAATCCTGCCACTGTTTCAACACTTTAGTACCCTAAACTTCCCAGCAGGAGATGAAGTGGCATGAGAAACACTGAGAGGACTCAAATTCAATTAATAACCACCAGAATCAATTTTTTGAGGATGCAAATACTATTTCTTTTTTCTGTTGCTTTATCAGCTTGACAATTGCTTTAGGCAGAGGTCCTCCAGCTTTCCTGCAAAGTGGAAAACGCCTGACCAGTGCAGCCTTACAAAAGCCTGTGAGCCTGAAGCTCTGCAACCAAGTGCAAGATGGGGCCACAACCACCAACACAACAGTGAGTTCCTCTACACATTGTACTTGATCAGCATTACCTCCAGGGAGAATGGAGCAATTTTTACCTTTCAGAAGTCCTTAATTTCTCACTCTTTTACTTAAGTCAACAGAGATGGCAAATATACGTACTACTCAAGTACACACTGCTTGCTTATAGGTTTCCTACCTTTGTTTCATCTGATCAATTTAGTAGTACATGAACAGAAATTGCATACATATTGTCAATTTTCTTAAATTCTTAATTTCTCAATTTCTCAATTGATTACCAATTTTCTCAAGCAATGTCTTCTTTAGTTTTAAGTATCTTTGCTATGCCAAAACCAAGATTTTGAACATCACTGCTAATGCCACAGTTTTTGAATAGGCCTGCTTTTGGATAATTTGAAATGATCAATAAATAATGTGTTATTATTGTATTTAATTGTACTCCTCTGTTCCTCAGGCCCAACACCCCGTAAGGAGACTAAATACACAGCTGCCTTACACACAAATGAGCCCTTATAGACCAACACGAGACATAATGACCATGCCAAGAAAGAAATCATGTTAATTTACAATACAGCAAAGATTATCCCAAAGTCAGTAGCAGGCTTGTTCCATGCTGTATTTTTAGCAAGAAGACAAAGTAATTAGTGACCAGGAAAGCAGTATTCTAAGTACACGATGTCAGCTTGACAAAAGGGAAGGAAGAGAAGGAAGCATCCATTCTATTTTCTAGGCTGAAGATAGAGACAAGGAAGTGAAAGGATCTTTTGCAGTTTGCAGAGCACATCTGTTTATCTTACTTGTGTCAGCAGATTTTCTCTCTCTTCTACTTGATCGTCTCCATAGAAACTGACACCACCTATTACGGAGATGGGTCTTCTTTTTCGCCCTCTGTGGTAGCCTACAGTACTGCTTTGGATCACACACCCAGTGGATGCCAGTCCTGGCTGATTTTCTCCATCTGTGCAGTCTATCCTCTGAGACTCCACTGCAACTGCATCTTCTGGTATAGAGAAACTCCGGATCGACATTTGGCCATAGTCTGAGAGAGGTCTGGGCCGGGATCTTTTTCCAGAGCCCCATTTCCTGGGTGTGACCTTTTGTGAGTCTGCCTTTTCTTCATCCTGGAATGTGGACCTCTTCCAGTGGTCATCAGAAACAACCTTTTTAAATGTGAACAAGTCAAATAAGCCACAGAATTTTCTGACAGTTAATCATTCGTGAGTTTGTCATATGGCAGATCAACTTAACATGTCTAAAACAGAAGGAGTTACCACAAATACAACACATGCAATTGACAATTCAGGAGAGATAACTTTGCAAAGCAGAGACATCATGATGCTTGTGATGAGGAAGGTAAACACCCAACCATCAGTACCTCTTCAGCAAACAAGACTAATAACACTAAAAACTCACCTATTACCTCAGCAGCACAGATAGGTCCCATCACAAACACTAAATTCATGGAATAGTATCTTGGAAAGATAGCTCTGTGCTCACAGGACTTGTTTCTATGCACAAGGAAACACCAGTAAAAATAACTCAACTGGGGTTTTGGACTTTTTACCAAGGCTTGTAGCACCACGACAAGGGGCAACAATTTTAAACTGAAAGAAGGTGGGTTTAGATTAGATATTATGAAGAAATTCTTGACCATTAGGGTAGTGAGGCACCAGAACAGGTTGTCTGGAGAAGATGTGGATGCTCCAACCCTGGTATTGTTCAAGGCCAGGTTGGATGGGGCTCTGGGCAACCTGGTCTAGTGAAAGGTGTCCCTGTCCATGGCTGGTGGGTTGGAACTGGATGATCCTTAAGGCCCCTTCCAACCCAATCCATTTGATGATATTTCTCTGTTTCACGTCTTTTATAGAGATTTTCAGTGATGAAAATGAACAGCAAGCCTGCAGTCTGACCACTTGCAGATCCATGTAACTGTAAGCTGCCACCAGACTGGGCAGTCACACTCCCTCCTACAACTCACTCCCACAATCCCACTTGGTCAGATCTAGAGATTCTGCAGCCAGGAGTGAATTAGGTGAGCGAGCTCATCCAGTTTGGAAGGGAGAACCTAACTTCACATGTGCTCTGGGAGGTTAAAGTCACACAGATAACCATCAGAGATATATCATAGCACAAACACAGGAAAAAATGATGGGTTTAGATAGAAAGCTTGGAAAATTAGCATGTTGTTCCTATTTAACAGCACATCTGGCTCAGAGGTTAACGCTTTCAAGTATCATAACTGCACTGGTATTACAAGTTTGGAAATATAATAAACTCAGCTGAAATACTTGGTAGAGGGAACATTTTCAAGCATTTCAATGTATTTGACGTAATACTATTGTAAGTTTTTCTAGCAAAACCCTTGCAATTTTTCAGAAAAAAAATCTGCACACAAAAATTTATTCACTTTCCCCTGAAATTTCTGATTTCTTGGTGTTTCTTGGCTTTTCCCAGCTCCTTTATAAAAATAGAAAAAAAACAGAGAAAGCTAATAAGTATTCCAAAAAAGAAAAGCATCACTTTGTCTCTCTCTAACTATATTTTGTTCATCTGATTCAGACCAGATGAAGGCATTCCAGATATTGCATAATCAAAGCAAACATGCAGCCCAGAAACAACCTTTTACAATGATGTCTGTGACAGAGGATTTGTCTTCTGCCACCTTCTTGTCCACCTGCCATTTTCAGCCAGGCCACTACAAATCCAATGAGTCTTTTTTAAGCCACATGATACAGAGGGTAGATGTTGCTTTTTGTTTGAAAGACAGCTTAAGATTAATTCTATGGTATGAAAGCACTTCAGCCAGTAAGCAGAGTTACTAAACAGTCAATATTTTAACATGATTACTGCAATTATGAAAAAAAAATCAACATCACACATCGCTCTACATTCAATTATTTCACTTACAGCATGAAATTAATTCTAAATAGAGTACTTAAAAAAATTTTGGTTTCTATGGCATGACACCTGTCACTAAAGCAAGAACTTCAGGTTCTCTACAGATTTTTGCTCAGGACCAGTTTTAACAGTGCATTTAATTCAGTAGAGAGTCACTTCCTGCCTGGTGCACTGACACAGCTTCAGCAAATCTATTCCTTAAGCACAACCCCTCCAAGTTTGAGCAGCAAAGTCACAGGTTAAATACGGTTCTTACCTCAGAATCAGACACAGGTAAAGGGTCTCCACATATACAGTGACTGAGAAAGGAGCTCATGAGAGCCATTTTATGTTTTTGTTTCGCAAAGTCTCGTCCATGAGAGCTACAAATGTGAGCACGCTCTCTGCATAACCAGTCAGGCAAAGTTCATACCATGATCCTGTACTTTTAGACTGAGGGAAGGACACGTCACATGTCATCTCATAATCTGCTGCTTACACCCTTATCTTGAGCAATAACATTTGCAGAGGACTGCTTTTGTTCTGCAGAACTCCACCTACAGTAGTGATCCAAATGACAGCCAGATTAAAAATCTCTGCTGTACAGCGTACAATGCTGAAGGATGTGTGAGTTCAGTCTTAGATCTATAAACTGCACTGAACAATACTAAAAGAGAAAACATAATCCTGTCATTGCGAAAACCAGAGGAAACTGGACTGATAATCTCACATTCCTCTAAGTGACCTGCTCAAGCAGGACCTGATCAAGTGACCACTTACTAGCAGGAATAAAAATATCCAGTACACAACTCATAGGCTCCAGTACTGTAGCCACTTAAGCATAAGTGTGATTCTTGACATCAAGGAAAAAATTCTGAGGAAACAATTGTATTCCACCTGTGACTGGCTTTATACTGGTGCACCACTGCTGACCTCAAATTACCTTCTCTTAATGAATCCTTTATAAGTGAAAGCAGGTTGATGACGTACAATTATTACTGGGAACATCTACAGATGTGTAGAGATACACATGGCATTTATAGGATGAAAATCACAATCTCATGCACTGGCTCACATCTTATAAGTGCTAGTCAAAAATTTCAAGGCATTTTGAGATTTGTGAGAAGTTAAGGTCTAATATTAATCCACAATGGATATTCCGAAATTCACACCTGCTAGTCTAGCAACAGCACAGGATCACCAATGCTAGCAATCAAGACTATTAATCTTGTCTTTTGGGCTGTATCCTCAGTTAGGTTTCTTCTGAGACTGCAAACGCAAATAACTCTGCTTGTTTGTGCTGATGCAAATGAACTCATTTTATCTGGATAGCTAAATTCATACAACAGCAAATTAGTTAAATCATTGTATTTCAACTGCTTTCCTTACTCCTGACAGAAGTGTATCTACAAATACAACCATTTAAAATGAACATTTACTTCAATTCAGGTTACACTTATATTTGTTATTGTTCCCTTCCAATATGTCACTCTTAGCTGCAGATTCCCACATTTAAATTTCAATTCTGCAATGGAGCTATCTGTCCCTTGGCTAGATAATAAAGCTCTTATCATAGCCAGGGGAAATCTAGGATGAAATTTCGTTGCCTGAACATAAGCACCCAGGGCCATTTCAAATGTCCAAAGGAACCTAAGATATCGCCACATGCCGTGCATCATGCAAGTATGACACAGGACCTATGGGAGGCCTCAGCCATCCAGAAGCAGCCCCTGGGGACAAAGGGAAGCCAGTCAGGACATCTACAGCATTGCTGGATCTTTTATGTTCCAGGAATCAAGTTGAGCCCCCAAACAAGAGCATCAGCCAAGCCTACTGCGTGACCAGCCAGGCAGCACTCCAGGCAGGAACCAGCTGTCAAGCTGGATTGCAGGTAGGTTTAGATGGAGCTATAATCATGCTCCCCAGTGGTGTGGACAACCCTGCTTGGTCCCCACCTCCTGCTCCAGCAATGTGCAGCTTCCCCAAGAGGTGTTTTCCAGCTGTGTGCAGCTGTCTTTGATACCTGCCCCTCACTTCACTTGACAGCTATTTTTATTTGGGCTCAACTCCAGGCACCATGTTCAGGTGTGCTGTTAATGCTGTGTTCCCCAGGACCCCCTGACCACACCCAACAGGCTACAGTGGGAGCTCTCCCAGGCTGCTCCCAGGTAAACAACTACACCACAGAGTCTGTGCCCAGCCAGACCAAACCCCTCCCGTGCCTGGGCCCAGACTGATTTCCCAATCCAGGTACAGCAGCTTCAAGGACTTGATCATGATCTCACTCAGCTCAACTTGGCACTGGTACAACCCTGTTCCATTTAATGGCACATGACTGCTATTGGCATTCTCTGTACTCATTAATAACCAAGGTAAGCAACATCAGCATCAGGTGCTTAATCCCCGAAACAGCTTAGTCTTTAGAGTCTGGCTCTCCAGCTATTACTAAGACCACTGTGTACCTTTGATAAATTCAGCACTCAGAACTGATTTCAGAGGAAGTTCTGCCCAAGGAGCACAAGATGTGATTCGTACAGTACTGATAAAGTGTTGCTTATGTGGATGCAACTTTCATCAGCGACACGGCAAAGAAATTGCCGGTACCTGAAATTGCATGGCAGGACTTTTCCTGGTGCAGTTACACCAGCCATGAATAACCCTTCATCCTCTATACCTGATCCCATTCTCTGCTGCAGAGAAAGCCCAAACTAGAAGTCTGACCCAACAGAGCCTGCTGCTGGTCAGCTTCCTGCTGCTGGCACACTTGTGAGGGCTGACACTGTGATAGTAAAGGAATAACAAGCCCCGAGTTGGTTTTTTTTGTCAATGTGTTTAGCCAATAAACTCCCTAATTAAAATCACCACTTTATAAAGGTCTTGATGACTGGGTACATTGCTGAGGCTCCCTGACCATTAATCTGCATTTCAACCTCTACTGTTACCGATTTGGATTTTTAAAATTTTATCTTTATGTTCTGAATGCATTTAATGTTCCATAAAATGCACATACAGACAAGTACAAAGGCATAAGGGGACACATCTCACCTGAAAGGTCTTTTCCTACCTGGTAATCTGCTGGGAAGTCACAAGTAGGTGCCTCTTGGACAAAGACCCCCAGCCTGCCTCTTCTCCAGGGAAAAGAGCATCCTGACCTCGCTTTATGGTTTTTTTGTTTGGTTGGTTTTTTGTTTGTTTTCCTTAGCTACACAATAAGTTGCAATACTTCTTGTTCTGTTATCTCTGTACGTTTGAGCTGCCTGGCTGAAATGTAATTTTGCTAACTACTGCTGCCTTTTCCTAACTCAGAGAAAACAGATAATCAAAATCCAATAATGTCTTTACAAAAATGCATATTAATTTCCAAACGCAATTTATTAAAAGGTGTGATAAATTAAACAGATGATGATTCTGACTGAGAATAAGTTACAAGGAAAACCTGAGTAGGCTGAGAAGTTTCAGAACACAATTACTACGTATTCTCAGTGAAAAGTTGTGATGGGTAATCAGTCATGTTCTTCTGTAAATGACAAGGCTTGAAAGTATTACAATACTTGTGCTTGGTCATGTAGGTATCTCTGTATTTTGATCAAGAATATACATTTCTGCATATATTTAGGGGTCTATATAAAAACGTACAAATTTCTTACACTAACAACAACAGCTATATAACATATTATAATTGGTGACTATTAAATAGCTATTATTTCTGTATAAGACAGTAACTGCCAAATCTTAGGAACTCAGCAGTAATATTAGAATTGGCTTTTCAGTTCATACAAGTTACCAAACATAAAAAGGGCTAAGGGATCGTGACCTAGTAGCTATCAATTATTTTACCACCTTGACCCAACAGAGTAAAAGTCTGGACAACGTGTCTCCACCCAGGTACATGATAAAAGGTAACCTCTGCACTTTTTCTCATTGCTAAATAGCAGTGGGAGAGCATTAGTTGAAGTTCACTTATCACCACTACTAAATGATGTCAAAAGCTTGTTTTATGTTTCATGGACATGATCAATATTTTCTTTTTTTGCAAACTGTTGCAACAGACATAGAGTTTATGAAACTCTGGATAAATGAAGCATCCCAGAGAAAATTTATTTATTGCTATCTTTCTAGATTTTATAAAAATATTCTGAAATGTTAAGAGAGCCCAGTGATCCCCTATTGATCCAACAGGCTGATAATTTCCAACAGTGATACCATCACAGCAATTGCTACCATGGAAATGACTGCTTTTACTGTAGAAGAAAGCACAGCTACACAATCTGCATCTTCAAACTGATCTTCAATCACAAACAAACCAGAATTATTAAACCAGTCCAATTCAAGAAAATTTCCATCTATTCCTTTCTAATTAAATGCAAATTGCACTATATTCTTTCTCTTTACATCCCTCTGCCTCCTCTGCCACTAATATATTTTCTTTTTAATTAGCCTTTGAGACAGCCCCACATAAATGCATTGATTATCTGTCCCTAGAATACCATAGGCTATTCAACCAGTGGTCTGTAAGACAACAAAATACAATCCATGAAACAACTGCACAAAAACTGCTCAAAAACTAATGCAATTACACCTATACAGACAAACAAACCAGAAGCAAAGTAATACAACCATAGTCACCATTTAACATAAGTTTTAGCTGCTTGAAAGATAATCTGCCTTTTCTTTTCCCCCTCCCCCACAAAAAAAAAACAACTGTGTAGACACAGTTTAAAAATTTGCAAAGCACTGCTTCTGAGGGGGACTCCCTAAAGGAATAGCACTGCACTACACCAGTATAAGCTCACAGAATGGATGCAGGAAATACTATGCATTTTAGCAAAGAAAAGTTATATTACCGTGCCCTGTGACATGGTAAAATCAACCCCCATTAGCAACACAAACTGCTGTGGTAAAACACTCCTTTTAGAAGTTTTCAAAATTGGAAAAAATGTATATAATTCTCCTCTTGGGATTTGTGGACACCAAAGCAATTGTGATGTTCTAACTTAGAAATACACCTATAAAACCACATTAAGAGATCAGGCTATATGGATACAAAGAAAATTTAGCCATCTATTTTCTAAGGCCTTTTAGTGCAGGTTTGCTTCATTGAACCTGATCCTTGAAAGCCTGCTTATCACAATCAATAATAAAGCATAAAGCTTTCCCTCTCAGCAATATGCCTCACCAAGATTAATGAGTTCACCTTGGTAATATCCATGTTTCACAGATAAGGAACAGATACAAAGCAGTTAAGTCATGTAGAAGCATATGGCTGGACTGGAAAGGACAAGCGGATCTCATGATTCTCAAATCTGTTCCTCAGCCTCAAGGATTTCCTAAGTCATCTCCTCTAATTCATTTCCAAAACCAAATCAGCTAACATATTCCAAATCACAGAGGGGAGGAGCTCGCAGGGAAATGTATTTCCTTTGCAGAAATAATCTTATTACTCATATAAAAATGCAAACGTGCTAAAACCAGAAAACTGTTTCCTCTAGTTTTCTGGTGACTTGATACTTGGGGATGGCTGGATTATGCTCTTACTCTGTCCCTTCTTTACTTCAGTATCTGAACTGGAGCAGCAAGCATGCAGTGCACAGTAAAGGAGCATTCATATTCTGTGCTTCTTTTAGACGTATAGGTATCAATAAACCCTAAATAAATCCCTAAGTATTTTCTGAATTGCCTCAGAACACCCCAAATCAAGTAATGGGTCTGAAAAATTTTCTTTAAAAAATTTCCCTTTATTTGGAAAAACAATAAACTTTTTCCTTCTTTCAGGCTATCTTTGTAATAACCACTGGCAAATCTCAAAAGCCAGATGATAACCACGGATAAGAAGTGGAATTTTACACTAACAAAGCAAAACATAAAAAGCCATAGGCCTCCGCCTCTCTTCAGAGTCTCTCCAAAATGAGGTCCTCTGGTTCCTCACTCTCTTCACCCTTCCAGAGCAAAGCCTCATCCTCCCTGCCCAAGCAAGCCCTGCCCTCAGCAAGTCCCAGCAGCAGTCACAAACCCCAGCCTGCGAGGGTGGAGCTGCCTTGGGCAACTCTGCCTCTGCCAACTCTCACTTCCTAGAGCATGGGGTGGGGGCAAGGCTGCTGCACTCGCTTCCCCCCAGCACTCGGCCACTCTCCCAGCCTGCCACAGCATCCCGGTACCACAAGCAACACAGCAGCCTCCGGATGCCAGAAAAGGAAAATGCAGGTGGCTCAGGGGAAACTCCGCAGCTGCCTCTGCTCACTTTGAATATCTCAACTACCCAGCATTGAGATGGATTTTCAGTGCTGACAACTCAACACTGCACCGTCACCATCCAGAACATTTCTGCAGGGATGACAGTAGCTCCTAGATTATCCTACAGTTTTCAGGAACGGCCAATTTTATTAAGAACTGCAGTTACTTGGTCTAAAATTCAACCCGACGCAGAATTCAGATTGCTGTCATGACTGCCTTGTTTTTCTTCTTCCTAGTAGCGGATACAGCAACAAATGAATATGGGCTGCACCGAAAGGATGACAGCTCTGCTGCTGAGAGTTGAAAGTTTTTGCTGTGATAGGAAGATATTCCTGTCCTTTGAGGGCTCCCTGCTGCATTATTGCAGCGATGGATTGTGCAATTTGGGTTTGCAGCCATGCACAGTGGTTTCTAGTCTAGCTCTGGGCAAACACTTCTGGAAGTCACTCACTTACTGTGGGGACATTGTGTGAATGCAGCCTGACTTGTGCAGAGCAGCTCAAAGTTTAGTGCAAATCCAGTGTTGCTTGATCTCACTGAAACCTCAGTTTTCTCTAAGATGCTGCTGAGAGCCTGTGACAGAGTTCTGCTGCTCTGTCCCCAGGCCCTGTAGTCAGCAAGACCGGAGTGCCACTGGAGTGGTGAGCCCTCACCCCAAATTACAAGCCCCTTAGGAGTAAACCCAGTTTAAGAAATACCCCCCATTACTTTACCTGGTTATCCTTCAAAGTTTATCACATTTACAATTATACACATTAGATTAATTAAGCTACACTCTAAACTGCACATGGATGAACCAGAGGTGAATAAATCCAAAAGGTAGAGTTCAGAGAGCCGAAAGCAACTAGCTCCCAGCAGGTGTGCTCATGCCCAGCCCCATAGCACTCAGGAACTTCAGGCAGGCAATACAGATGATCACCCTCAGATCCCGGCTGCTGCTTGCTCCTTATGGGCATTGAACATGACCACATCCAGCTACTACCCCTTGGTTCTTCACTATGAGGACAGTTTTGAAGCTAGAAATAGTGAGGATAAACAGTGAGGACGTATCGGAGTCCTCTGTATTCCCACCCGTACAGCCCTTCTTCATCTTCATACTGCCCTCCAAGTTAAGCTCTGTGTGCTCAATACTCAGAGCCCAGAGACCTGCACAGGACAAACCAGCTCAACTCTGCCAACAGCTGAGCACTGGGGACTTCATGATGTGGACTAGCTGGGACCAGCGACTTTCATATGGCATCAACATAAATGAGTTGACAGACAGGTCTTAGAACATTTAAAATATTGTCTGCAAATAAACTGTGACTCAACCCTAATTACAGCAGTTACCTCTTCACTGTAATTTATCATTCACTTATGGTCATGTAGATAAGGTACCCAAGTAATAAAATGTCTGGTGTACTGTGAAGCCAGATGCCAGCAAGGCAACCTAAATACCAGATGCTCTAAGAGTTTGTGAAAGACTAGGTGAAATGTCAAATAACTTGATTTTTACTTTTTTGTAACAAATTCAGAACAGTGTTTTGTTCAGGCAGCCTTAGTGGCTGACACACGCCAGTCCGAAGCAGACTAAGTTTTCACTATTCCAGTGGCATGGGGCTCTTCATGAAAGCAAAGACTATGTGAAACACTCCAAACAAGTACAAACTTGTACTTAATCATCCCTTCATGCTATTTAAAAGCAACATATTGAATATAAATGACAGCGGCATGAAGCAGACAGTGGCAAAGCATGGGATGTCACAGGTGAGCTTTGGTGACTCACACCTCTGTGGCTTCAGAAGTGCTGAGGCACAGATCCAGGCTGCACTTAATTAGCTCTTCCCTGGGAAGCAACCTCTGTCAGGACCAAAAAATCAAGAAACCTCCTCTGCTCCAGCCCAAATCTTGCATTTTGGTGAAACCAAGAAAGTAACAGAAGTGACAGGATCTCAAGACTCAACCATATAAGAAAAAAAACCCCAGAACATCAATTCTGATGAACGAATAGATGCCCTTGCATGAATACTGCAAAAATCAGCTTTACTGCAAAATCAGTGGTGGGAAAACACAAGGTAGAAATATTGAGTTTCCATATTTGGAAAAATATAGAGATGGTCCAAATTCCACAGATTACATTTGCTGACTAATCTACTACATGAGTGGGTAAGGGAATAAACTACATTTGCTTCCAGCTACGGCAGCCAGCCCTGAAAAAAGAACCTATTTGAGCCTGCCTGGTTAGAACCTTCTAAGCTTTGTACCAAAACATGTCTCCAAGCCTTAGCAGCTGTACTGGAATACATACTGGCTTATAGATGAAATCTGTACAGAAACGCAGATCCATGAAACGTGGAAACAGTGCAGAGCTGTCCCTCAACACAGTGTATTCAAGGCTCAAACAAAATTTTGAAAAATGTGTGATGTCCATGGCTCCACACTACATCTCAAATGATTGTTGAGAGCAAACCAAGCACTCAGCCATCTCAAGAACAACTTGCTGGGCCAGTACAGTTCTGTAACACGGAGGTGTAAGGTAAAAATTAATTGTAGTCAAAAGTTCAAACCCCAGTGACCTCATCGTGTGAGTATGTGGCATTCATAAAAGTGCCTGCAGGCTGAATAAACTCAAATTAAAAAATAACCTGGCATAAGTATCTTTGGTGCCAAGCTACCTCTAAGCTGAGGGAAGCATGCTGTAAAGCAGGAAATTAAATCCTCCAAAGAAATGGTAGGAAGAAACCATACCACACTACCTGTTTTGCAGTCACTCTGAGTGCCACAGCTTTAGAGTTGTGTATGAGATGAGAAGCAGGCATGGAAAAAACAAACAACAGACTTCACATCCCTTGCAGAGTAAGACAAAAGCAAACCCTGTCCTGCAAAGCTCCTGCTTCCAACGCACAGCTACTACCTCCAAAAACTTTTTTTTTTCCCACCAGACGAGAGGTCTGTCTGGATGTAGCAATGCCATGTGAGTGGCCACAGCTGTTTTCACCAAGCACAGGGGCTCCAGGCAGTGCTCACAGTAGAGTGAGGGCTCATAGCTAAGGGGCCTGTTCCCTGGCCACCACTTCCTCCATCTTTTGCTGGGATCCTTCCCATACTGCCTGCCTGCCCACTACACAAACCCAGAGCTACCACAGGGCACACTCTATATTTTAGACAACTGAAGCAAGCACTAAAAGATCCTCACAATTACCCAAAAATATGTTGTAATATAAAGAGAAAGCTTAAATTGCATGTTAGATAATAACAGAACGTGGTGCTAAAACTAAAATCTGAAGTAACTTTTATCCACCCAATGTACATATATTCATATAAAAACTGTACTGGTTTGTGAGGAGCCAAGGGGAAGGATCAGATGAATTTCTTCAGGGTCATGATGGCAGATCACCACTAGATGGTAGATGAGTAGCATTAATTCTGCCTCCCATTTTATTCCTGAGAAATACAGTTGGCATCCATCCACACTAAGGCTTTTGCCTCTTCTGGCAGTGTGAAAGCATCTCCTTGCATGTAAGTGATAGTTTTGGAAAATATGGATGGCTGGAGCAGTTCTAGGGCTCCAGAAGAGGAATAACCTCAGAGCCCAGACATTTACACACACTGTGTTTATTTTTTCAATCTTACCATTGCTGCAAACACAACAGCAAACAAACTTGCTTTTCTCCAGCAGAAGGACAATACTGATAAGCTCTGTAACCATTTACAGTTATTCTGCAAAAACTGTGCCAAGCTTTTAAAAGTAGGACAGCTTCACAGACATTTTAAAAGTCTACAGCATGAAAGGCTGAAGCTTGTGCAAGCTGCAGCATTTCCTTTGCCCATCTCATACCTAAGATCTAGGATACTTCAGTCAAACTGAGGTGGCTTAAAAGATATGTCAGCTTTATTTTGTGAATGACTTTTTTATGCATATTTATACAGATCCAGATGGATTTTTGCCCCAGTCAGCTGGGGCTGAGCTAAGCCTCACTGCTTCAGACAGGTGCAGAGTATGTCTGACAGCTCTTCACCAAGGCTGCCAAATCATTGCAACTTCTCTGGTGCCAACTCACACCATATTTTGGGGGGGGGAGGGGCCCACTGTTATCATGTGAATTTACCTCACAGGTGCTGCAATATATCTATCTACCCATTCACTGGGAGTATGAAATCACACATTAAGTGCAGTGAAAACAACAGGATCTTCACCAAAACAATAGCAGCAACACACTCAGCCCAGAGTCTAATGTACTGCCGTCTGCAGTTGGCAAGCAAAAGAATAAGCAAGCAGTTTACCCTCAGTATGGTCATCACTGCACAGGGAAAACATTGGATACAACTGAATGCTTAAACCTCTGTACTGTGTCTTTCACACCACACTGCTCTACAAATATTACCATGCTCTGCAAGGTTTCCACAGGCAAAGTGTTTTACAGTAAGTCAACAGTACTTCAAAATACACGGACTCTTTAAAAAAGACCTTTCAGTTGTGAAGGAAACACAGCCAGACCCTGCTCAGTCTGGTAAAATCTGACAAAGCCACATGACAAGGTGGTGTATCTGCAGGGTGCAATGAGCTGCCCTTGAAAACGTACATGAATAGCTTTGCTGCCAAAACTTCCTTTGATATTAATGTGCAAAGAAAAAATAATTGTACATTAGCATCCAAAGAGAATATATTAAAGGAAATAATTGCTGTCAGCATATTTTAGCAATAACAAGCTGCAGCAGCCACTACTTTGCATTGTTTGCATTGTTTTGCATTAATAAAGACAAAACCTGATAGGATATATACATAGTTTCTGAAGGATTTTGCTTTCTTTCTTACCTCTTCCTTTTTCTCTTCAGTACCAGAGGCTAAATTGAGGCTCAGCTGAGAGTGGCTGCTTATGCCGCTGTCTTCATTTCCATCATCATAGTACACAGTTTGCACTGAGTCCTGGAAGCAAACAGGATTCCTAGCCAGCTTCAGCCCCGGTACCTCAACTCTCTCCTCGCTCTCCGATGAGCTCAGCGACAACGTGCTGTGATGGTTTGGACACTGGAAATTCATACTGCACTTGACCTTCCCTGCAGTTGGACTTTGAGGCTTTGGAGTAGTTGGCCTGGCTGGAACATGAAGGTTTTCGGCTTCATCTGTACATTGCTGGGTAGCTTTTGGCTCATCTGAGTCCGAATAAAAGACTTCATTTGGAAATGGACTAATGTCGTTCAGCGTGGGTGAAAAGCTATCAGAGTCTGCGATACCTGATGACGTCCTGAGGCTTTTATCTTCAGCAACAGCTACATTCATTTCAGCCTCTTTATCTTGAGCAATCACAGGGCTTTGCAGGCAAGGTGTTCCCGGCAAGGAAGAGTCTGGACTGGATACCGAGGAGGTGCATCTCTTTCTGTCATGATCCGTGCTGCTGGAAACCCGGCGGGAGTAGTCATCATGCAGCCTGCTGTTTGACCTCGTTCTCTGGGACAGCTCGCTGGGAGAAGGAGCTGTGCTCTTGGAGCCATCCTTCTTCCATGCAACATCTGTAACGTTACTGACAAGTTTCAAAACTCGGTCAAAATCCTTTGCTCTGATAGGGCTCTTCCATCGCTTGGATCTCCTCTCATGGTTTCCACCACTTTTGTCTGAGTCAGCAGAAGCGACATTCACAGTCCTTGCTGGCATCTGTTTTTCATTTGCAACCTTCAGATCAGCAAGGTTTGAGGTGGACTTCCGTTTGAATGAGCTTTTCTTCAGAAAGTTCAAATTATCTGAACTTTTACTTCTCCGATAAATGATCCTGTTGTTTTCAGAGTCTTTCACCAAAATTTCACAGATCTTTGGCTCTGCGATGACAGGTGACGTTGGCCTAACACAGTTGTGGCGACTCTGAACTTTATCCGTGTCTATCAAGTTTATGCGGCCAGCACCGTAAGCCCGCCTGATGCTGCGTGAGCGATGAGTGCTCCTCAGGAAAGACTCATCGCTCTCCTCCACATCAGAGCAGTCAGAAGCTAAACCATCCACTGCACTCTGGAAATCATGCAGAGGCCCCGAATAGGAATACCTGTTAGTCTGAACTCGCAACACTGCCCCATTTGAACCATGTTTGCCTATGCTGTTCTCATTTAAGATGTCTGAGCATTCCCTTGTTTGAATTCCTTGTTGAACTGAAGATTTCAACTTCTTGAAAGATCCCATCTTTCTGATAGAAGAGAAGGCATTCCATGTGGACGAGTTGCCCATTAAAACCAGAGAACGAGGCCTGTCAGAGCTGGAATTAGCCCGTTTCCGAGGGGTGGTGAAAAAGCGCATGATTTTGGAAGGGCTGAGTTTATCCTCTTGAAATTCCTCCTCAAGACTGTTGCTGGTGCTGTGTCCCCCATTATGACTGGTACAGGTAGTCTGGTTTTGGGGCTCTTTATTATCCATAACTATGCAAGTAACGGTGGTGCCATTTCCACAGCCATTCGGAAATGTTGTCATGCTCTCGATGCTGTAGGCATGGAGGCGGAGGCTGGAGTAGCTCAAAGCAACACTGCTGTCCCCACCAGCTGACCTCGCTGCCTCCCCTTCATCCGCGGCACCTTGGTTTGCCTTGCCTTCACATCGACTGGGTGAGCTGAGCTCCTCAGGCGGCGCTGCCTGCATCAGGAAAACAAAAGCCACCATCAAGAAATTTTCTTACGAAGTCCCCAACTGAAAAAAGTTTGAGCTACATTACAGGAAATAAAGACACACACAAAACAAAGGAATTCTTCTACGATGAACAAAGGTGTGTTACAGGGCTGCAGAGAAGGCATTGGTAACTCCCAAAGTGAAATTGCATGCATTAGCAATTTAAGAGACCAGAATAATTTCAGTATGTATTTGTTTCTCTAATGCTAATCAGCTAATAAATTCAGTACGACTAGCACACCTACCTTACAATGGTAAATACAATCCTCACACACACTTAAGAGAAAGAAATTCCCTATAACAGCAATCCAGTCTTCCTGCTCAGGTGCTCAGCACTGAGCCTCAAGACACATGGCAGGTTTTCACCTAAAACACATTCATCAAGTGACACCTAATTCTCAAACAGGAGGCAAAGAAGAGGAAAACAAGCATAATTTTTCCTACAGTTGCTTCTGTTGGAAGGCTGTGTGACACTTGACTGACTTGTCTGTCCCCTGGCACACAAAATCCTAAAAAGTTACACCAAGTGCCCAGCAAAGGCTTTTCCCCTACAAAAGAAAACAACAATTAAAAGCAGTAGACCCAGAAGCCACCCTATCCTGTGGTCACAGCAAGACGAAAACTTAAATCCGAAAGTGACTGGAGTGTTTGGGACGTCCTGTAAGGGATCTCCTCCTCAGCTGAGCCTGGGAGATCCAGCAGACCAAGCCACGCTCCAGTGCCTGGGACAGCTGCATGGAGACGATCGACCAGGCGTCCCCTGCCCTGGCCAGGGGTCTTTGCCAGGCAGGCAGGCGTTTGCCCCACCATAGTAAACAATGTCCCGAAAACCACTGGGATGCCCAGTCTGAAGCTGGCTCCACCTTAAAAACAAAGCTCATGGCACAGTTCTTTCAGCAAAGGGCAGTGGGATCCTCGAAAACTTGCCCCTGTCGGCGGGGTCGTGGGGGCGGCGGAGGGATTTCCCCCTCGCCCCGAAACAAGGCGAGAACGCGTACAGCTGTGCTCTGGGGAAGGCGGCAGCCCCGGACCCTTCTTTGTCTCTTTCCCATCGCAAGGGCCGCGGGGGCTCGCAGGGCAGCGGGGACGGGGGATGCGGGCGAGGCGGAGGCGCAGGAGCCCGCCGGGGGTTCCACCGCGGGACACCGCCGGGACCCGCACAGCCAGTCCCCACCTCCACGTGAAACGCGGCAGCTGCGGAGCCCGTGCCCGCTGGCTTTAAGGCTGCTCCCTCCCGAGCGCACTTGGAAAGTTTTGCGAGCCACTGTCCCTCCGCGGATAAAAGGATTTGCTTGCGCCTGAGACATCCCCCGCCGCAATTTCTAATGCCCGCTATTGACGGGGTGGCGGCGGAGCCTGCCGGGCAGCCGGGCAGGGCAGGGCAGAGCCGGGCCGAGCCCCGCCGCCGCGGCACCCGCGCCGGACAAAAGCCCGCCGAGCGCCCGACCCTCGGCCGGC
>VZTG01008995.1:3106-28717 GCA_013397845.1 Melanocharis versteri | reverse complement strand
CACGCGGAAAGAAAACATCGGACGATAGACGAGCACAAGACGCTGCTCTCGGCAGGGAAGTTCCCACAGAAAGCGGCTCTGGGAGAAGCTGCACCTGAGCGGGCAGGAGGGGCGCGGGGGAGAGGCGGGAGAACAAACACAGCGCGATGAGATTAAAAACCCGGCTCGCAGCGTGGAGCCCGCAACAGCTTCCCCGGGAGGCGGCCCCGGAGCAGCGCCCTTACCTGGGGAGAGCCGGGGCTCCCCGGCGCCNCCTTCCTTCCTTCCTTCCCTCCGCTGGAGGGACAAACGGCCGCGCACGGATGGTCACGTTTAGTGCCTTAAAATTTTGCACGATGGTGCCCCGCCCCGCCTCGCCGTCTCTAGGTCCGTGTGCTCTGCCCACGAGTGCGGTTTGCACGGCCCATTGACCAAGCTCACGCTTGGTTCCCAGGCTGCCCTTCTGTCCAAAACCTGGACAACTTTTTGGCTTGCTGCTATTCCTCAGACTTCACAGCAGGAACAACACTTTATGCACAGTCTGAACACAGCTCATATGCTACAAGGAAAATTTTGTGAGACAGTGTCTTAAAGCCCTGTGTCATGACTCCTGGCAAAGATCTGTACTAACTGGTAGCCCTTGCTCAGAAAGTTCATTGTCCAAAAATATTTCTACACTAGGACTGGAACTGTAGATATAATTTAAACAGTTTTATTGTAGCTCGGATAAGATACAGAAATGAAATTGGGACAAGACAGACTGCATGGCAGAGCAGATGCCCTAAAGAACTAGCGAAGGCCATCAGCCCCACTGCCTCTCCTCCAAGACTGGTGTGACTGCGCATGCTGTGTAATTACTTCTCTGGAGAGCAGTACAGACACACTCTCAAAGGCAAGGTGTAGTTAGGGAATGACGCAAACAAATGGGCTTAAGGGATGCAGGTCAAATGAGGTAGCAAATAATTCTGGGAGTGACCACAGAACTCGGCAGCAGTCAGCAGCAGCAGGCACAGCCTGCCACCAGCCCTGCTCTTGCCGGCCACAGCTTTCTGGTACACCCCATGGAAGGAGTGAGTTTGGTATAATGACTCTAATGAAGGGGCAAAGTGGTTGCTTTACAGTGCTGAGCATGGGAAGCAAAAGAGAAATAAATTCAGATTAAGACTGGAAATGCTGACATTGTATGGAGAGGGTCCATATGGACCACGGCTGGTGATTTGTGTTAGCTCGGGGCTGCCTCGGGAAGTTCTGTCAGTGTAGACAATAAGTATCTGCTTCAGATCTTGGGAAAGAGAAGTTTCTGAAGGGGGACTCAGTGAAGTTGATTAAACGGGCAAGAAAATTACCTTAGTGGCAACATTATGAGAAAAAAATCATTTATATGAGACAAGAAGTGTATCAGGAGTTAACTTAAAAGCCACTTTCATCACGTCTTAGAAACTTGTCTCACAGCCTCCCTGGTATCTATAAGGGTTTGTGCTGGTCACTTAAAATCTTCTAATAGCATTATTCAACCCTGACTTTCAATGGATTTGTGTTCCCATGTTCCTTTAAGTTCCTTTCCATAGATATCCCAGGTATATGCATCACACTCCCTTTGAGTATACTTTTTAATCCACAAGCTCTGCCCGCTCAGAGAAGAGAACCTTCAGTTCCTCAGGTGTCCTCTATCGACCAGCTGGACAAATAAGACAAAGCAGACAAAACTATTTAGCTGAATTGAGCCACTAATTTGGGTCTTTCCTTTATCCAGCCAACAGTGTTTCTGAAACTTAAGAAATCCTGATGACTGAGATCTGAAACCATCTTTTAAATGTATTTGAAGCTCATCAGCAGATTAAACAGGCTTGAAAAGCTAGAAATTATCGAAGAAGGTATTGACAAATTAACAAAGTGCTCACAAAAACTTAATTTCCTTAGAAAGCCACACTAAAACTCACTTCCAATAATAAGGTAAGAATTTATATTGCATGCTGTATTTTTAAAAGTCATTACATGTAATGAAGAAAATACAAGAAAATTGCAATTACAAGTATAACAGTATCTAGTCAATTAGATGCTTGTCAAGTTTCTAAAAGTAAATAATTTTAATCTTCCAGACTTGTTCATCATAGCTTTTTTGCCGGTAGTGTGGTAAAACCCTCTTCTAAATCCTGCAAGTCCATTGATTCAGTCAGCCCTTCCACATGTGCGTACTATTCAGAGAAGCTTGGATGCAGTACACTAAAGAGTGTCTGAGAACAGGATTAACTTCCTGTACTGGAGACCAATAATTAACAATCTTTTCTTAATCTGCATTAATTTTTTTTCGGAGGCTGATAAATGTATACAGTATTCAGGTGCCATCACACCAAAGTCTAGTAAAATGATCCAAAATAGATTTTATCAACAGAACTGCCATGAGAAAAAAGGCAAATCCCTTTTGCGACTATAAATTTAAAACCTTTTCAGTTTCTTACAAGCCGTAGTGTTTCTCAAAGTTACAAACCAAAGTTTCAGAAGATTAGTCCTTCCTACATTAAGGTTTTTCTAGAATCCTAAAAAAGCAAAATTAGAGTACTGTTACCATTTGCCGCTGAGAATGCTTGCTAATGCAAACAAATTCATAGCACTTACGTGGGTATTTCTGGAAGATTGAGCTATATACTCTGTTATTTACAGGCTAATGTTTTGCCTCCAGATGAACAACAAAAGCTGCAGTGAACAGAGGGGCAGTGCCAGCAGTACACGTTATGGTTGACCAAGTACAGCAATTTATGAAGGAAGGAACTTCCAGGATAAATTCCAGATTGGTATATGCGTGAGATTTCTAATAGTGATTTGACATCACACTTAGCGCAACAAAAATGAAATGCTTGTTTTAGAAGCTCTAAGTCTGTACTTTAAAAGAGGTTTAATGCACATGTGACAAGGAGTGAGAAGGATTATTCTGAGTGTAATACAGGTGGGAAAGGATTACAAAAAATGTGACATGGGAGAATGAATATAGAGTTTTAAAGATGAAGGAGCAACTTTCCCCTGGCTTTTAACTGGTAGTGATACATCTCTTAAATTTTTCAGAATAGCAAAGGGCACATTTATATAATGAAGTCACACACATAAATCTGAAAAGTCTAAATAAGAATGATTCTATCTACTTAGTTAAGAAATCCTCTCTTCCACTCCCGCAACAGTCATTTCTTTCATGTTTCTTTTATAAATACTTTCTAAAAGTCTACTTCAAAGTAGTGATTTTTAAAAAAAAAATTACTCTTGAAAGAGAGTACAAACAAAAAAAGCCAAAAGGAATAATTTCAGGAAAACATAAAAGCATTTGTCCTACTTCCACAGCTACTGGGCAAGATGGCAAAGGAAGTGACTCTCTAAAACATATTCTAAATTAATGAATGACCAAATTTAATTATTAAGACGCAGGATTACTGAAAAAAGGGATCCCTTTGCTTTAAATGACAGTGTCTTTTCCAGGCCGCAGTACATAGCTAAGGCTGCAGTTGTGCAATTTGCACCTTCCTTTTAGATCCCAGGCAAAGTCTCTTCTGCAAGCAATTAACTTCCAAGGAATCTTTACATACTGGCAGGTCGCACAGGGGGAATTAAGCTGAGTCATATATCTATTAAAGTTAAAGGCAACTCCCCCACCAACTTCACTGGGAGTAGGACCAAGATGTCAATTTTTTCAGTTTAGAAATGATTGAAGAGTAGTATGTTTATGTATGCAAGCTCAAACTAACATAGGCTGCTAATTATTTTCATCTGGGCTTTTTTTATATAAACTATGTGAAATTAGTGTAGGATTTTTCCATTTTTGTATATCTGCAAGCAAATTAATAATAATGAATTGAAACGGATTTTCCAAAACCAAGACCTTTGTCGTCTTGGCACTGAAAAAGTCCATGATGACAAAATGAATGACATTGCTAAGAAAAACACTGGAAGGACAGCCTGAGTTAAATTGCTGTGTTAACTCCCTAATTTGACCAGTGAAAGCCCCCATTGCCCACACGCAGGAGGCTGGTGTGCAGCTTCCTAAAGGCCCTTCCGCTTGCATTTACTTTGCTGCTGATAAAAGCAATTACTGACCCAAGTGAGAAAAGTTTATCACAGTTTGGTGTAAGTCACAATACACAACAAACTGTTTTCCCGTCTAATCTTCTTTTAAATGTGCTTTGCCGAGGCTGAGCTTGCTCAGCTCTCTTAGACACAGGGACCTAATTTAGGGAGAACACAATAGCCCAGTGGAGTGACGCCATCAATGGAAAATGACCCTTGTGTACCAGGTTACCATTATCCCATCTCCGAGTTGCTCTTACTCACCCACCTACACCACTACAGCTGCATGCAACTTAATGATGGCTTCAGCCTTTCAGGCTGCTAGAATGCTATTTATAACCCCACGGGGTCTGACTGCGATGCTATTCTTCCTCCCCATCCTCAAGAGGCATTATTCAGACAGCATGACATGGAGAGATGGCTGGTACTACAGAAGAGCAGTTTCCAATAAACAGATCATTGTGTTTTAACATAAAGAAGACTTCCAGTTACCAATTAGGAAGGCTGAATTCCACCTTTATTTTGTGTCTCACAAAGTATAAGAAGTAGGAAGAGAAAGTACTGTGGAGATGAAAACTTGACAGAAATAGGAAGGAAAAGAGATTAATCAAGAATTTCTTTGTTTTCCCTTTTTTCCCCCCCAGACTATATATTTTTCATTTTCTTCTTATCTTGAAAAATGTTAGGTTTTCTGTTGGACGGCTATACATTAAAGCGATAGGGACTAGTTGGGAAGAAAGGGCGAGATTTCAGACTGGAGTTGTCCCACTCTGCAGCCTTTTGCTTTCTCTTTCTGCTCTGCTCTAGCTGCCGTCCTTTCCTATGTCACACCCCGCAATGCAGAGTCTGATGGCCCTACAGCCATTCTGTATTTATTTTCCTTGCTCGAAATAATAGCATGTAAAAGTGACCATTAGCGGCTCTTTATCAACCTTCTTCCACACCCTCTTAATTACCCTGCCATCCCCTCTTCTCTATTCAAAACTGTTCTTCCAAAATTACCTGAGGATATGAAGGAACCTTGTAATGCAACAAGGAGGCAAAACAACAAACAAACAAACAAAAAAGATGGAAAAATAAACACACAGAGAAAGGGTCTTGAGGAGTTTGAGGGCTGAGGGCCACCTGCAGTGGGTGATTGACTCAGACCAGGGGCTGGAGTGACAGCGAGGAGCATTTTTGTGTGTGAGCCATAGCAAGGGGCCGTTCGTGGGTTCATTTGTTTTTGGAGCGATGGTGCTTCTCCCTGGGCTCAGGGAGGAATCACAAGCAGCTCTCAGCGCTCGCTTAAATCACCGAGCTGTGCTGAAGGGTGGAGGGATACAGCAACGCTGCAGAGACACAGTGTCCATCCGACACTAGAAAAGTGAAGCAGGCATTCCTAACCGTGTTAGGAATGACGCCACATCAGCAGAGATTATGCGAAGTTACATAAAATCATCCTGCTTCTGATGCTTATTATAACAAAATAACAGGCCAGCAGAGTAATTGCCCAGCGTGTTACAACAGAAATACCCACCTGGCTACAGTGTGGCTGTGGACCTTGGGTAACTCCGCGCTGGCCAGAGCAAAAAACCCTGAACAATTACAGCTCTTGATACGCTCATGAGGGCAGAACAGTGACTATTTCAGTAAGATTAAGAAAAAGACAAACAGGTTGCATTTGGTGAGAAAGATTGGGGCATCCTGTCGTTAGGAGGCTTCTAGGTGGTATTGATTCATGTCCTTCAAGAACCACACAGTTGCTCAGAGCTTATTTATCGATTAATACCAATACTTTCCTTTCTTTAGTCTCTCTCTACAATGACAAACTTGGTATCTTTGTTACAGTCTGAAGTAAATTAACATTCATGGGCATATTTCTTGAGCCAGGTGACTGAATTACCATCTCCACCATGTTTCTCTTTCAGACAAAAAAAATCATCTTGCTAATTCTACCTCTAGTTTGTAAAGTTCTACTTTTTGTTTGAATTTACTCTATCAAGAATGCCTTGGAATGGAAAAGCTAGAAAAGAATGATTTGAGCAAAGCAGGTAACAAGTGCTACAACAACATTTATGTGCTAGGTCTTTTCAATAATATTTGTTCTCTGAATTTAGCCTTCCTGAAAACTTCAAAGCAGTGATAAACCTCCGTCTCACAGTCATTATTCTGTTTTTCTGCTGTTGTAGTAAATAATTATTTTCTTCACTATTAATACTAAACTCAAGAATATTTTTTTAAAGCATGGATGATCACATTTAAGCAAACTGTCTATTTATTCTGTCCAGAAAAGAAGTTACCTAATTTTAAAGATGCAGAAAACACACAATGCCGCTCACTTGAAAATTTTTTTGTTTGGACAGGGAATCAGACACAAATTTATACATTTTGGACTAGATTACTTGTCATGTTTTAAAGAAACCCGTACACATTAAATTAGAACTTTTATTTGCAGTATGGTCAAGGAAATCTCTTGCAGTCTTATGTTTTTGTAATATTGCAGTTGTTTCTAGGACTCAATACAAATAACACATATTGACTGCCTCTGTAAGATATGGCAGCCGCACAAGTTAGTCACGTTTTGATGGGAAATCAGATTATTTTTAAGATCAGAACACTGTAATCATGCAACTGTCTTCCTATTAGAACAGCAAGGAAGAAACCCTAGCTTTAGTAGCCTAAGATGGAGTTAGTTATGCGTATCTATGGTACAAAATTGCATAATTGCCTGAAGTGGGGGAACTGGAACCAGTCCTCCAAGAGACTTTTATGGCCATTGGCTCAGACACCCATATTCCTATAACTAGTGGTAAAACAATTCAGTATTCTTCTACCACTGAAAGTAATGGTAAATTATCTGAAAAAAAAGAAAACCCCTATTTCAGGCAGGAAAGATGTCTTTATGACACCTTCCCTGGGGCCGGGGAAGACAGATTCTGGATTTTGTTTCTCTCTGACCTTGGCAGTTCAGCATACTTTTCTCAGCTTAAGTGCCATATGTGTAAAATATGTGATGAAAGGAGTAGTGCCTTATAACCTATGGGTCTGCAAGGACCAATCCATCAGTGCTCCTCTGGCACTTTGATACTTACAGTGATGATAGCTATAAAAATTGTACACATAGGGAAAATAATCCAGTATCTACCCATGCAGAGGACAAACCCTAAATTCCATTTTTTGAAAGGAGTTCAGATTCAAATGCCTGTTTCAAGACTCAATTCACTATTTTGTTGATGGTCCATTAATCTTCTAAACTGGAGTTTGCAGATTTGGCTAATAATTTATGTCTTGTAAGAGCACAGGATGGCTCTGAATCTGAAAGATTACACATAGCCTTACTAAAACAGTTAATTTACATTGGTGAGCTGTCTTTGCCTAAACATTACAAACAGCAAAATGGACACTTTCGTTCCTGTCAGTGACACTGTCCTTTTAAAAAAGACCTTAAACTTCAGGTTCAGAAAATCAGTTGAGGAAAACCTTACTAGCCATTCCCTCAACGGGCTGGGGTGCATAATTAAACTACTAAGCTGAAGATATGAGCCACGTTTCCAGTTCCAGTACGAAAGGGAGGCAGTTTGCACAAATTCTGCCCTAGGGTCTGTCTTTTATCTCAGCCATACTGAATACCTGAGCCAGATCTCTTCCCACCTCTTGCTTTTCATTACATAATTCATCAAACTTTGTTTCTATGCCAGGAGAGGAATGGTTGCTTTTTTATCTTGACACCACACACTGACCCAGAGATGCTGTTGCTCCCCACAGATCACTTGATCCTGTTCACATCATCTCCTTTGACCTACTTGGTCTCTAAGGATGGAGGTAGAATTGGTGGCTCCTGCCAATCTAAGAGCATGCTACCACCTAAAGGGAGAGGTGCTGGACATGCCTTCTGCTTTTTCCCGCCAGGCTGTGAGCTGAAGCAGCTCCCCTGGCTGCACCCGAGCTGTTGCTGGGCAGGAGGTGGAAGTAAGCATCCAAGGCCAGGGGGGAAGCGCAGGAAGGAGAGTGGAAATGCTTTTCACAAGCAACAGGACTCCTGAAATGGGTCCAGACTTGAATTTTTTCTCAGGAGCTGCTCAAGAGTTCTGTGAATTGGAAAGGGCTGGGGAAACATGCAGTTGCCCTCAGCAATTCCCCATGTGCTGTGTTTCTGCTACAGGGTACCAAAATGTGTGGGTAGGAGGTGGGTGTGTGAGTGGTGATGCTGGGTGGGTGCCTGTAGCAGATTCACAAAAGAGACACAAATAATCACCGAATTCTGTGGCAACATCACGAACAGGAAATATTTTACACTGTGTTCTCTGGAAAAGCAGGGAAATACTTTCTCCAGAAAACAGTTAATTTAATTTTTTATGATGCATTGTTGTTGACTCAGAGATTATGATCGATCATTAAGGTAAATAGAGATTTTTATCTGCTTTGCATTCAATCTCTGATTCAGTTTCAATTCCAGCCTCACCACAAGTATAATCACAATGCACAGCAATCAGGATTGCTGTGTACCTCAAAACAACCATTTGTAAAATAACTCAGTAAAGATGCCGCCTAACTCTTTTTTGATGCAGCAAAAATCTTGGCAGGCCAATCTATAGTCGAACAGTTTATTCAGTCTCATTGGTAGGACGAACACTGCATAGAGGCTAACATTTAGTATTGTGCTGGAATCAGTTGGTTTAAAGCCTGTTTTCACCAGTCTCAGCAGGGAACAGGGCCTCCCTGTCTGTGCCTGCAGCCAAGCCATATGCAGCATATGTTCAGCTGAGGCACTGCTGACACCCCCTGTCAGCATCTGGTAATTTTCCTAGCAGCGACAAGACTTACATGAAAGTTTTAACTCTGAAAGTCCTGAAGAGCCACAGACTGTGCATTCCAGAATAATTGTTTTAACCAAAGAGCCAGAGGTACACCTTTGTAACCAGCAAATTTCAGCAGGCTGCAGTATCATCTTTATACTTCACTGTACCAGGCCAAGAGAAGATGCTTCATTTGTGAGAAATCCTGCTATTGTTCAGCTCATAAGCAGCTCCTGTTCAGTGTTCAGCCCTCAGAGTCACAGATATTGGTGCCTGAGAAACACGGAAATAACAGCCATCCTGCCCCATACACAATACTTGAATTTCCAACACTTAATAAAAATATGTCACACAGAAAACACTTGGAAATAATTCAAAATTACATCTTTCACTGTTCTGAAGGCTAAGAAACCCTTCCTAAGGTTTACAGTAAGACACTGTGGCTTCTACTAAATCATTCAGCATCCCAATGAAGTACATTCTCTCTTCTCACCAGTCTTGCTTCTCTCATTGCCTAGAGCACCAAAGCTACACCACCGTTACTTGTAGAAACCAACAAGCAATTTTTAGCCAAATCTCATTTTACTGGAACCTCTAAGCTTTTGAGAGCTTATTAGTTCAGATTTAACCCGGGATTAAATGAGAGAGAGTGAAATCCAGGCTTTATAGCAAGTATTAAACAGCTTTGCTAACACATAGTGATGAAAAGCAATTAGCATACGACCAAGTCCAGGCTCATTTCACTTCAACCAGGAACTGATTTCCCAGGGAGGATATTGAGTACTTGTGACTACTTTCTGCTGCAGTATTCTTACATGGAATCATGTGGTGCTTTCATCCTACGCTGAGAGTTTTGGAAAATACTTCACTGGCATCAGCAACCCACTTTTGTTCCCATAAACTTCTACCTATTTCCTGACTCTCCCTTAATGGGTAAACAACTCTTAACTTTTAAGTTGTTAGCTTAGCTAATTATGCTTAAAGTTACAGAGAAACCTCTCTAATTTACCAAAGACTCCTAACAGCTCAGTTTTGTTTGGGCTTTTTGCTTGTTCCCCAGAAAAGCACAGCAACCAACTTGATGGCCATTACTCTAAGAAAAGTGGCAGTCAGCAAGTTGCTTAATCTTCAGTTTACTTGCATACTGATTTCATACCCCAGTTAAGAGTGCATTGCTAGAGCTGTCATCTTGCAAACGTGTTAAGTAGGTGATTCTCTGCTGTTGCATGCTTAAAATCACACTGATCTCAAGAGATAATCTACAATAAATGTATGAGCAACTGATAGTTAAACTGGGGTAGTAAGGCCAAAGGCCAACAGAGTGATTGTTTATTTTCAAGAGATACATTTATTAACACACAAGTGTATTTGAATTAAAGTGAGATTGCTCCAACAGTTCCTAGAGAAGAACTGTGCCTTGGGCTTTGGCCAACCTTAAGTACAAGTCTGAAAGCAAAATTCGGGTTTAGTGACACCAGGACCAAAATCAAAGAGTGTCTCCTTCCTTGCCTAGCAGGAAAGGCAGGAGCTGCCATTTTGGAAGTAATTTTCCTTGTTCGTAGATGCAACTAAACCACACTACTTAAAGGTTTCAGGACCTGTCTTTTTCCTTGCAAACAATGGAATATTATGGTTTTCATCTGCATACAAAACAGTGAGAACAGCTTCTTAGAAACAGTATGTTACAACACTTTTTCAATGCCAAATACATTACAACACAGACCAATGGCACTGTCTTCTCCTGAAAAAAGTTTCGTAGAAAGAGTAATAATTAATACTGTAGTTTACACAGGCTACACCCTGGTATGGTCACATTAAGATACATTTGGTCACTCTATATTTCTCCTGGCTTCCCAAAATGTAAGCAACACATCAGCTTAGTACCCTTTGGCAAAGTCCGCCTTTCAAAATTTCTGAGTGACAGCAGAGGACAGCACTCCAGCCCAATGCCATCAACGATGGCACACTGGTGCACACAGCCACCAGTGGCTCAGCTCTATGGCTGCGTGGGCTTCTGCCCAAGGAAGGTGGGTCCAGGAAGCTGGGGTAATGCCAGAGAATTTGCCCCCCAATGCCACTGCCAGTGAGATCCCCTTGAAGTCACAGAGTACAAGCAGTGGGTTGCACGGTGTGTGAGCGCCGCAGTGAATAATGCCTGAATGGCTTTGCTAGATGAACTGCACAGATTATCTGCAACTCTGAAAACCATATACACATTAACAGAGGGACAAACCACACTGCAGCCAACACACAAAACTTTCGTTATTTTGATATTAGTCTCAGTCATGGTTTTGCACTTAACTGGAACAACTAATAAAACCATAATTATAAAATGTAATTAATTTACCACCATATATACCTAAATGGTTATGTCTTCCAGCAGCCACTAACTATAAGGTCTGCTCTTCTGGATAATATTTAATCTAAATGTATGAAAATCCATTGCACAAAATATTGTCCAGTTACAGTACAAACCTTGTTCCAGAAAACCTGTTTGGTTTTTGAAAGAGCCTGTTGTTGCCTGGATTCTGGGCTCAGTTCTGCTGAGCCCCCTGTAAGCCCTTAAACGCCTCTGGGAGGAAAAGGGACTCAGCATGATCCAGACACAGTCAGTACCTTGTGGGATTGAGCCTTAAGTTAATATATAACTAACGGCTGCACAGCAGTGTGTGAAATCAGCAAGTTAAACATACACTTGGAATAACTGTAACACAGAAGGAAGAATATTTACAGGAGCATTTCCTTAAAATCTTTGTCTTGAAGAGTCTTGTATGCAGCATTCCTATATATTTACCATATGAAAGCAAAGGTTTGGGAGTGTGCTGGTGAAAGTAAAATTAAGTAGTCGAGGCAGAAATAATCTAAAGTTGCAACCAAAGCCTTCTAATTAAATATCATGCCGACTGTGATCTAGTTATTATCAGCTGGAATCTACCCTGAGCAAGCTGCGCCTGACAGCGAGGACAAAATGGATGACCCAGAATGGTACACGCTGAATACACGTCTGTGAAAGTGAAAATAACAGGGAGCCTCAAAACTTTAACACCCAGCTCTAGTACTGGCAGGTGTCAGCAGCAGAACCAAATGCCAAAATCATACCTGGTGATACTGAAGCAGATGAAAGAGGCAGCAATCGAAGGTACAATTACGTCTGTGAGAGCTGCGAAGTGGCACGGGAAGGCAAGCGGGTGTGCAGCAGACACTGCCGGTGGGGAGCAGAGTTATCCCAGTGGCAGAACAATGTGGAACACCAGATAGACGCCTGCCAGAAATGCGCCACGGACATGCGCCTCCCTGCTTTTCCTGACTGGTGTTCAGTGGGGGTGCAGCTACACTTTCCCAGAGACCCACATGTATCCCGAGAGCCTGGCATCACATACAGAAATATGGAGTGCCCCTGGCTTTGTGCTCTCCAGTCAGAAGGACCTGTACAGCTCCCTCCTGTACACCCCTGTATAGAAGACAGTTCTATATTCCAGAAGATTTGCTGGAATGTGATTCAATCTTCTCTTTTCCTCCACAGAAGATATAATCCACTTTCAATTGCATTTTTTTCTGAATTAGAAAGATGTGAAGAATAACTGCAATTGTGAATGCAAGAGAACACTAATTCAAAGAGAAATTAATTTCTGTCTTACAGTTCTCATAGTTATTCCACGAATAATCAAAATGAGAATCTTTAATGGCAATGTCATATACTTAAAAGTGGAAATGCCAGCAGATTTCCTTAATAATAGGTTTACATATCCAAGATCATTTTCAAAACCTAATTAATAATTTATAATGAAGTATGAGGCTTCATATTATGTCTCATGCAATAATCTGAAACTCAGACATTTTGGAATTCCCTATTATTAGTGAAATTAATTTTAGCTGAATGTTCTGCTGGGATACCAGTACCAAGAAAGTTAACTGTATGAGAGGATAAATATGGAACTACAGCTCTGCAATGTCTGACTTATGCTCAAGGCCTTTACTGAAAAGGAGGAAACAAACTCCTCAGAGCCATGCTCTGCTTATGCAAGACTAGGCTTTTACAATTTTAAGCCTTCTGAGTCAGACACAAGGTCCACAAAAGTTAAGGGGACTTTCCTCTGCTTCTATAATCTTTAAGTAAAGATTATAAAAAAGGCTAAGTCCAAGTAATTTTCTTGGTCTCAGGTCACTTACCAGGGTGCTCATCTAGGGTGTTGCCATGTAAATATTGATTTTGATCATAGTGCTGGGAGGGCAGAAAATGAAGAAAATACTAAATATATCTTTGTGGTTTGAAAGTTTAGGAGAAACTGAAATGCAAATAACACTACATTGCTCAAGTTGATCTCCAGCCAATCTGCAACTCACAGAATGGCAGGTTGAGTTGAGGTTGGAAGACACCTCTGGATACCATCCAGTCTGCCCCCCCCTCAGAGAAGGATGGAGGTTGGAAGACACCTGTGGAAGTCACCTGGTTTAACTCCCCTGCTCAAAGCAGGGTCAGCTAGAGCAGGCGAGCAGAGCTGTGTCCTGCCAAGTTTTAAATAATATTTTGAAGTCTACGAGGATGGAAATTCCACAACATCTGTGGGCAGCCTGTTCCAGTATTTCAGCAATTTCAGAAATTTCCTGTATTTCAGTTTGTGCGGATTGTCTCTTGCCCTTTTACTGGATACCAGTGAGAAGAGTCTGGCTCTATTCTCATTATGCTCTTTACTGCTTCACTCCCATCAGGTATTTATGCACATTAATAATATCCCCTCAGCATCCTCTTCTCCAGGACGAATGGTCCCAGCTGTCTCAGCCTCTTATCGTATGTCAGATTCTCTAGTTGGTGTAACAGGTACTTCTCCCAACTTTGTATCTCCTGCAGACGTGCTGAGGGTGCACTGTCCCATCAAGAATGGAGATGTTAACCAGTACTGGCCACAGCACTGGCGTCTGAGGTACAGCACTACTGCCTGGCCTCCAGATGGCCTTCATGCCACTGATCACATGCCTTAGAACCCAGTGGTTCACCCAGTTTTATATCACCTGACTATCTGCTTGCCTAGGCCAGGCTTTGCCAGTTTGCCTGGAAGCATGTTATCAGAAACAGCGTCAAAAGTTTTGCCAAGACCCACTGCTCTCCCCTTGTCCTTGGAGCTGGTCGTTTTGTTGTTGAAGGCTATCAGCTTGACCAGGCATGATTTCCCTTTTGCAAATCTATGTTGACTACTCCCAATCACTTTCTTGTCTTTCATATGTTTGGAAATGGCTTCCAGGAAGATTTGATCCACTTCCTTCCTTATAACACAGAAATCTTCCAAGGATATTCCTGAAGAGGCCAAAACCTGCTGTCTTGAAGCCCAGGGCTGTGATCCTGCTCTTTGTCCTGTTTCCTCCTCTAAGAATGTTGTAGTCCATCACTATGGATCACTGCAGCCAAAGCTGCTCCCAGCCTTCGCATGCTCAGCCAGGTATTTCTTGTTTGCAAGCCCAGGGAGGTCCAGCAGGGTGCTGTTTCTCATTGGCCCCTCAGTCACCAGGGTTAGGAAGTTATCCTCAGTGCACTCCAGAAACCTCCTGGATTGCTAGTGCCTGCAGTGTTGTCTCTCTGGCAGATATGGGAATGGTTTGAGTTGCCCCTGACAACCAGGATTTCCATCATGAGGTGGTTTAGCGTCTGGTAATATTCATGTGGCTGCAGAATTTCTGCCTTTGATTGCTCCTGGTTGGAAATCTGTTACGTTTTCAGAGGACCATTCCCTCCGTGGAAACTACTATTGCGTTTTGCAACCGCTGCCAGCAGTCTCACCAAAACTAAGAAGCCTTAAGAGGGCTTGGACACTAAACACACAGTAATATTTTCATACTGACGACATGTTAATAAAACAACACATCTTTCACATGCTCTATATGTGCCACAAGTACAAGAGTTGACTTTCAGAGCCTTTCTTTCACTACTTTTTGTTATCTCGAAGGTCAGTTGAAAAATGTGGAAACATGGAATACACAGATCACCTACCAACAGTTCATGCCAAATCTTCTACTATAGTCAAAACACAGAAAAACAGTAAGAAAATAATTTCAAAAAAAAAAAGAAAAGAAGACAGAAGTAGGCATGTCCGCATGTTGCTGTTTCAATTACATTAAGGCTTCTCAGTCTTAACAGCCCCACACAATACAAAGCAGGCCCTGAAAGAAGGGCAATCCCCCCTGCAAATATTTAGGTTAGCAACTGCAAAGTAATCCAGGCACTGCACTATTCATAAGACCAATTCATCACCAGGTCATACAAGGCAATTAGGCCTGGACACTAGATGCAGAGGGGAGCAGATTAACAACCACCAAGATGTTTTAAGTGATCCTGGTTTATTTTTAACAATATTTTAAAGCCTCTGAGAAGATTAATTCCTCAGCCCAAGCCTCAGCATTCCCTTGCTGCTGCCAAGGTAAAATGATGTACCAGTTGAGTTCTCAGCACGGGAATATTCTTTGTAGGACTTGGGAGTGACACTGTTTTGATGCTGCTAGTGTCAGTGCACGAAAACCACCACTGTCCTCCACCCTAAAAGTTTGATTTCTTTACAACAGGATGAAAAAATTTCGACAACTTTCTCTCTTCCTCATTCTCTTTTTCATGCCCTCATGCAGAAAAGACACAATACATTACATCCATAAAAGCAAAACCTGCTAATGTGTATTCTTCAATCACGAGACCCTGTTTCATAGGGAAGATTGTAAAACCTTCAACAAGTACATTATATGTTCGGAATTAACAGGATAAATAAGACAGTATCCTACACTGAAGATAAAATGCAGCTGATAGAATAAAATACAATAAATATATCTATTGTGAAACATAGCAGATAAGATGTCAATATTTAAAATAAAAAGAAAAAGGTACACTGGAAATAAATATTGAAATATCCAGGACAAAATCTTTAGCCATATTTCTGAATGTCATTCTCAAGAGAAAGTTGTTGGGAAGGACCTGCTGCATCAAATTGGACCAAAGGCCATCTAACTAATTCTCTTGTCTCCAAGTGGCTTAAGGAGGAACAAGAAACAAGATGAATACAGAAAAATTTTCCCTTTATTTTATTTTCCCATCTTCTGGCAGTCAACAGTTTAGAGTCTTCCTATCACAGGCTGCATTCAGAATACACTGTTTTCTAGTCTTGGGGCACTTTTCCACAAATTTTTATGCTTCCCTTCTATTTGTATTAATCCTTTGGATTCTATATCCTCATATCTCACTGAATTTCCCATAATTATTTCCCATAATTAGTTCATACCCTGAGTGAAATATATTCCTTTTGGTTTGATTTTAATCTCCTGCCCAGATGATGCCACGTCCATTTGAAAACCTAGTCACACTGGAGAGTGCTGAGAGGTGGGTGCCTCCAGCCTCCCAAATATGGGTGTTGAAAGAGGTGAAGTAACAAACAGGAAGGATGGGTTTCCAGGAGAAAATGAGAAAAGGGAGCACAGCTGGCAAGACAACACATAGGCAGATATGTAGGTTATGTTTCTGGACTATTGCCCAAATATTTAAATGGTGGTCATACTTGCTTCTTGTACCATAGGAGGGGATTCCTGGTTTTTAAAATCTCAATGACTGTAATACATAAATCATAAATAAATAATTCCTTAAAAGCATGATGTTCTCAATCTTTTGTTTTCTAGCTTCTCTAGATGCTTCTCATATTTTATGCTGTCATTCAGGTTTTAAGTAACATATTTATCTCAGCTTTCTTACAAGCTGAAAAGTGAAAGCCCTACTGATGAATGCCATCAGTTTCCCACAACTGGCTCAGCAGCCAGTGCACCAGGAAGTATTAATTCCATGTTAACCTTTTCTCCAGTGTGTTACACAAGTGTGTGACAGTGAGGTATTTAGCAAACTTGGCTATTTTCTTCCTGGATAGCTAAGCTGTTCCATCAGCAACGTAAAAATGTTTTAACAGCACAGCAACAAACCATGCAGTGAGCCAAGGAGCCACAGAGCCCTTGGTTCATTGTTGAGAGGTTACTTTTAATTACAAGGTCCTGATTAACACACTGGAACAAGGCAATAGCTTACTTCAAACAGTTCCAAATCATTGTACTTAAAAATGCTGACCCTTGTCATAAGCAAGGACAAGTGACGAAAACAAAAGGAAAACTGTTTTGGCTCTGAGTGAATTCAAAGTTCCACGACAGAACTTTGCAGAAACCCAGTAATCTATAAAAGCCAGCTTTCAAACATTAATTTTGTAGTACTGTAAACAGCCAAACTCTTCCCATTAGTAGCCCAAATCCCAAACTGATGGTATCATTCAAGAATTTACATTTAAACAAGATTTCTGTACAAGATTTTCCTTTTTAACTCTTGCATTGATTTTTTTCTAGTTGGTGCAACCTAGCATATCCTCCTCCTCCTTCTTCTCATTACTATTATTATTATCATTATCATTATTATTTAAATCTGGTTTATTTAGTCTGTTAACTGACTGAAGCATTTTCCTCATACATTTTGCCCAGAGGCAGCATTATCTGCTTCTTAGAAAACGCGTTCTGGTTGTTATTCAGTCTCTGCAACATCAATAGTACAGGGACAGATCCTGGCTTCATTTGAAGCTCCTAGCTGCAGTTCTTCCATATGGAAGTAAAACATGAAATTACCATAATTAAGACCTAGCTGAAAACACAAGAGAATAAGGAAGTACACTCCTCATCATAGCAATGTTAGGCATGGTAAAAATTAATCCAGAAGCTTTTGTAGAGAAGTTTCCTTCCTTAGAAAGAAGGAAACAACTGACAAAATGTGGGATAAGCTCAGCAGCTTCTGCACTGCTGCCTCAAGAGGGTACCTGGGTGAGTTGCTGAACATCTGAACTTTGAACATTACGACAGCCTCTAATTTTCTGCTGCCGCACGTGCATGAAAGCTTCCTTTATTTTCTCATCCCAGGAAACGGAAGCCATATGAAAGAGAACACCTTCAGAATACGTAAGTAGTGCTAGCAAGTTTAATCTAGAGCCACAGAATACAAATAAAATAGAAACCATTGGGATGATTAATTTGTGAAAATCTCTACTCCTTAATTTTATCAGAAAACAAATAATAAATCTGACCAAGATAAATGATCAATTACTTATTAAAGCTAACAGGGTGCAGCTGATTGGGCCTAGTAGGTAAGTCAAAGTCATTTTTAGCTAGAGTTCGGTGGGTGAGTCCAATAGAACGGTTTGGGTGAATGAAAGACATGAGTTGGCTTTAAATAAGACAGCTGGTTCATGCACACCACATTAACTCTTACTTGATGCTACCTGTGCACACAGCCATGGGAAAGCTGGCCTCCCAATAGCAGTGCTAGAAGCCAGGAGCATATGTAAGGTAAGCCCTGTGTTGGAAAGCCAGGTTACAGCATAGTTAAACTGCTCTCAAATTTGTTTAACATAATTAGCCAAATCCAGTGTGTTTTCAGAGACCATAAAGCATTTCCATAACACAAAATAAAAATTTGACAAAAAATACAGAAATGCCAAATATGGCATTCTGACTGTCTAACAAAAATGCCAGATGAGATCAATGAGCCTTGCCTTGGAGCCAAGCAGCAGTGGTCCCACAGACTGCACTGCAACTGCAGGTCAGGCACTTCCCAGCTGACTTGGGTACAGAGGCCATATGTGACACAAACATCTCAGATATACGTGATACTGTCCAAGTGTTAATCTCTCTCACCTCCCCCTGCTCCGAGCCAACACACAGCTTGGAGGAAGTTGTGTGTATTAGCAGGGATTGAATTTGCTCCTGGTTGGACCCAGGATAAATGAGCTGCTGACAAAGTAGATACCAGCCTTTCTCTGCAGTTCTTGTGTGCTGAGTACTCCTCAGCTCTCCTGATGAACCTCAGGCTGAACAGGATTGTTAGACCAAACGACTAATCAAACCAAGCTCTTCATTACAGCTGTAATGAAGGTGAACCTACACGTCAACATACTTAAGACTTAAAATGTTCTTATACAACATGCACAAAATTTAGTCAAATTGAAAATCAAAGGTTGGTATGGAACATGTGGTGAGAGCAATACTGAGAAAATTTACTGTTTCAAGGATTAGGTGTCCTGAACAGAGACGTTAGAGCAAAGATGGATTTTGAAAAAAATTTTGGTGCTTTTCATTAGCAAGAGGCATAACATTCTTCTTCTCTTCCATTTTCCCTCCAGGAAGACAAAGAAGGGAAAGAGACAGAGGAATGTTAAATGATGTAGTATCTCAGACATATAATTCTTCATAATGATGTAGGTGCGTTCCTTGTTAACTGGGTGCTCTGTTTCAACAGTATAAGTACAGAGAGATTTAGGAGGCTCTGTCTGTTCAACAGACTGGCTGCTGAAATTCACACTGCACTTGGGGCTGGATTAAAATTATGTGACAAGCAACTCTTCTTATCACAATAATGTGTGTTGTTATCTGTTGTCATGGCTTCAAGTAATGACACTTTGGGTAGCAAAAGTAAGCCATGTTTTGTGTTCCTATTGAATCACCACTGCATTTGACTAATATGGATTGGGGAGTTCAGACCCATAAACAATTTTCCTTCTGTTTAAAACAATCCAGCTAATACAAGTGAAACAACTCCTCTAGAACCGCATACCTACATACAATGTTAATACTTCAAGAACAACAGCAAAATTAAATTCTCAAAAGACCAAATAATACAAAGGAGTGTCTCTCTCCCAGAACAGAACACTAACCAAAATGAGACATTTCATCTGCATTAGCAAGCATGATTAATGAGTGTTTCCAATACAGACTGATAACCACGTGACTACAGAACAGAAAATGTGATGCTTGTATTTGTAAAGGAGGAGGTTTGCCTGGGAAATTAACTGACTCTTTAGTCTGACTCTGAACTTCGTAAGATTTTACAGTCAAATCTGAAGGCAGAATTGGCTGAGGTGTGGGGAGCTCTGTTCCAAGTGAAGAGGAATCATGTACCATAAGGAAGTTGATGACAGTAGAGAGGAGTGGTAGCTGTGCACGGTGAAAAGAAGAAGGTTAGGCCATTTCAGGGATCAATCATGGAACCAGGAGGAGGAAAAAGTGATGTGATGGTCCTTACGAATGTGGCAGTCAGGGCAAACACCACTGAGGCCCAAAGAGATCACTCAGTGGTATATAATTAAGCAGCCCTTTGCCTCTGCAGGGCCACAGGACTGTCGTTCCCTGAGCAAAAATGACCCCTTCTCCCTGTCTTGAAGTTTAACAGGTCTGTTCTGTATGGAGCTGCAGACCAGGAATCAGTGACAGAAAACACAGTAATTGTAATGTGTTTTTATAGAAAAATAAACCTTGTAGAGATAATGAATTCTGCGTCACAGACAGTTTACCTCCTTGCTTCTTCTTGATAAAAACTGTTCCCTACTGGGGGGAACTCAGTAGATTTCACTGCTTTTTTCCTCCATGGGCTTTTTCCCACCATGGGCTTTTTCCTTCAGTAATACCTAGTCATTCATCACCACCAGATACCTATTCTCTAGAGAAAGGCTTGTAATTTTCCTCTGAGAAGCTTCTCAGCCTGGCATTTTCATCTGAGATGAGATCCTCAAAGCTAAATTATTTCATCCTAATATATATATTTTTTTTATGAGGAGGTCAAAACATATTTGGTCTTTTTCCTCATGGATTCTTCTACAGAAGGTCAGTATGGCTCAGCTGATGGCCCAAAGAATCAATCTGGCTTCCTTTTTTCCACAAAATTCATAGGCAAAGGATATAAATACACCTGCAAAGCTCTTCCAGTCTCTGCCTCGCCCAGCACAGAATCACTTAAATGGGCACTCTTAAAGCCCTGAGATCTGAAGTCACACCTCTCCTCACGCACATAGGGTTTAACATGCAGGAGCTATTTAAACTCTTCCAGGAAGATCAAAGAGAAGACTTACCACCAATATAACATAATACCCTTCACATTCTCATTACCTATCTACCACATCTGGTACCAGTGTTTTGTCATGAAGATCGTATGTGTGTGTTTGCACTTGTGTGTATACAGTAATCTGTCAGAGCATTCTTAGATTAATATAGTCTAAGACCATGACAGGAGCCAGGTTCTGTCCTTGACTCCATGCTTATCTCAGCATTTTGCAATTCTACAATATGCTAGGGAAGAACAATTTTGTGCAGGTGGAAAAAAAAAATCTCTTTTCTTTCAATAAGTGGTGCCAGCCACTAAATCTCTACATAGAGTAGTAAACCTGTTACAACTAGAAATAAAATACCTTAATCAGCAGACTCAAACTTGTGCGATTTTTCTTTTTGCTTCACTTTACTAGTTGGTCAGTTGTGCCAGATAATTTGCCTAAATCTAAAACAGACCAGGAAGGCTTAAAATAACATTTCAGTGGTCAGGCTGTGCAATTTGGGTTACTAGTTTTACACGGTGGGGATTTACATTGTCTTGGCTAGTCTTTGAATATATTGGCTTATAAAACCAGAGGTCTCTCCATGAGCAAACAATCTGTCTGCTGCCCCAGCAGTGCAAAGTACACACTGATTTCCTTGAAGATGGGGGCACTTTGGACAGTTGGAGAAAAGGCTCTTGAGCCTGCCCCTACTAAATCAATTCATTACACAACTGCCATTCAAAAGCTGTCCACGCTTCACGAAGCATATGAGGATTGCTGCTGCTGCTGCTCTATACTGCCACAGGAGCTCAGCCGCAGCTGTAATTCTCATCTAGTTGGGAAGCTTGTTAAAATCCTCTAATTAAAACCCTCCATGGCCTTATTCAAGTCCTTCTCACAGCCCCTGACCTTTTCCCCTCAGCTGGGACACATACAGGTATGGCAGTCTGCTGTATCACAGCAGGCAGGAAAAGCATTATGGTGTCCAGCTCCTAGAGACTTTATTTTCCTGCAAATACTTATGTCTTTCACACTTACTATTGTGTTGAATAGACTACAATGACACTATGTCATGAAATATAAAACTTCTGGATCATCAGATCTGCTGATCTGCTTTTACACTGCTATTATTTCCTTAAAAATAAAAAAGGAGAAGTTCCAATATTTGGAATTATTAATTAGGCTGGGAATAGACAAAAATACTGCATCTTCATTTGCTCATAATAACAATTTTTCAAGCATCACAAACAACAAATATTTCTGATATAGTCACATTAACTTATTCTAATTATCATAAATAATTTCCCTTTATCCCCTTCCCTTTAAGTATAGCATGTGAAAAACATTCATGCAACTCATTAAGAGGCACCAACTCTTTTCTGAGTAACAGCCTTAGTTTATCAGAACTGCTTCATAAATTCTTGGAAATTAGTTCTGCTTATGTTCTTCTAGGATTCTGAAAACAGAATATGCAGAGAGCAACATCAAGGACTGGCAAACCACTCTGTTGCTTGTGTGTTGGAATCTAAAGGACAGTTATATTTAGAAGACAAAAACTGCAGGAGAAACAGGGACTGAAACAGATACAGTAAATAGACAATGTTCTTTTCAAACCTCATGGGACAACATGTTGGTATTTTACGAGAGGAGAAACAAAAACATGTAATTAAATATGTGATTCTCTGGGAAGATTTACAGCCCCTCTGAGAACAGATGACATGTAATGCCACCATCAGGAATGACATCACAAATTGGAAGAAAGGCAACAAGTACCAATTAGCCACTCACAACTTTGGCATATTTGATTGTTATTCATTCGAGATTTGCTTGCTGATTGTACTAATCAACAAAAAGGAAAAAGCCTTTGGAAAGAATTTATAATGTCTACAAGGAAATCTTCATTTCCAGCTCTCCCTGAGAGCTGCATCTAATTGGTGCACCATGTCTTCAGGAATTATGCCCATCAATTTGTTTCACCTAAGGGCATGAAAGAAGAGGGCAAGGAAAAACTAACTTGGTTTTACACTCCCTTATGAGCCTTCCCTGCTCAAACAGTACATTCTTCCATCCAGAAATATAGTCTGATCAGAAAAGGAGGAATTAGACCATTTGCCAAGGGTTTCTAGACAACCCGTGACTGAGCCCAGCAGAGGTTGCAGTGAGCCAGTGAGACCCCCAGGCATGCTGCTGCCATGCATGTGCACATCCTGCACACGGGATGTGGGGCATAGCCCATCATGTCCATGAGACAAAACCCCTGTCCATAGGCAGAAACACATGGCTCTCCTAGAGCTTCCCAGGATTCCTGTATCTCCAACAAGGAAATTCGTTCAGAGTGTGACAAGTGTCCGCCCCACACAGCACAGTCCTGATTTTATGTCTACCACAACATTCTCCTGGAAAAACTGGCTGTTCATGGCATGGACAAGTGCACTGTTTACTGGGTGAAAACTAGATGTCTGAGGCCAGAGTGTGGTGGTGAATGGCATTATATCCATCTGGCAGCCGGGCAACTGTGGTTTTTCCAAGGGCTCGCTATTGGGGCCAATATTTTTACTGACTACTTGGATGAAGGATACTCAGGGTTTATCTTAGAAGAACTTAATGCTCATTCCAGGCAGAATCAAAGAACTCGATCCTGGAGCTCTTCTCTGTGATATTGCTGCAGCGAGGCAGAGTGGAAGCCTGCCATGGTGAATGGGAATTCAGAGAGCTTTGGATGAGATGCCATAAGAGCGAAAGGTCACAGAAGTGAGACTCAAAGCAGGCCACTGGCCATTACAGTAAAGTCAGCCAGGATCACTCTACTACTAATACTGCCATAGTGACACATCACACGACGTGCTCATCTTTGCTGCACTGCAGGCTTCCGTGTGATGAATTAAGGGCCTGAACAGCTGGGGAAGGAAGTGGCAGGAGGGACTGACTGTCCTGGCACACAGCACGGACTGAGCGCTGCATCCAGGGCCGTGTAGGGTGTCACCCACTCCTTCCACTTCCCTTGCAAATCCCTGCGTGCATTGAAGAGCTTTGAGTTACTGCCATAATTCTGCTGTTAAAATTTCACAGGTATACAAACCCTTACACAACACAAATTATTCTAATTTTACAATTTAGCTTTATAACAATTTAGGCAGGTGGATTTGTCTATCAATCTCTATCTATTTGTCTATCATCTCAAGGTTCAAGCTCAGGGGCACACAGCTATCAAAAATCTTCAAGAGGAAACGTGAAAGGGAAGGGAAGAAAACAACCCTTCTCATGTTAAGCTCTGTACAGGCAGAGGGATCATTGGGCGCTTCTACAGCAACTTGCGTGGAGTAAATGCACTCAGAGCTCTGCATGAATTCAGCACACTCTGCCTGGCAGCAAATCTAGAACCCCAGGCAGCTCTTTCTCCTGTACAGGACATCATTGTGGAGCCCGTGGCATTCCTTAGGAAACTTGTTGGGAAGGGTGCTCTCAGGAAAGGCTTGGGAAAAACAACAGTCCCCAAAGTGGTGACAGAGCTGGAAGGAGGTGACACAGGTTGGCCAAAGTGAGCATGAAAGCTGCGGCCAGATCCAGGTAGGAGAGCAGGAGTGGACGGGGCTGGAGGAGATGTGAGAACAATGAGGAAGGACCATCACATCCTGAGGCTGAGGAGAGCAAGGGGTGGGGAGCAGAGACCTTCGAAGACGACAGAGGGGCCTCCAGGTGGTGATGGAGAGGCAAGAGAGAGCCATCAAGGAGAAGCTGGGCCTTCCCAAATAATTCCTCTCTCTTTGGCAGTGAAGGAAATCTTAGGGAAATATGCAGATTATACAACAGAATGAAGAGCTACAGCAACAAAGAGCTGCAGTAATGTGAAAAGGCAGGTAGAAAAAAGAAAATTTCACTGAAACAGGTTATCACTTTCTTTTTTTTTAAGAGAGCAAAAAACCAAAGCATCCCCAGACACCCTCAGCTCACAGGACCAGCCAGCACATACACAGCTCACCTGAGGTCTGCGGCCTTGGCAGCACTGTGAGTGTTTTATTTTCACTAACATAAACCATACATGAAACATTTCTCCAATGCATTAAGCACAAACAAGCTTTCCTTTTGCATAGGTAAGTATTTCTTCCTGCCACTGTGATTTCATCTCCTAAACCAAATATTTTTATGCGTGGAACCACTGAAAGAAAACAAGTCTGAGACTTCCCACTAATTACTGCATTTCCCAGGAGTTCTCCTGCAGTGTCTGGAGCCAGGGTCCCCTGCCACACGTTTTATTTTGTGGAGTCATTCCATTTTACGACTTTTGAAGCAACTGGTGGTGTTTATTGATCTTTCCACACAGCTGTTCTTTTCCTACAGGAGCACTGAGGTGATTATTCTCTGGTCTGATACATGAGACCCCATTTTCTGTTTCAGGGAGTTGAGGAGGCAGAAGCTTTTTAAGACTCAGGGTTTGTGGGTGTAAAGGAAGCAGAAAATGCTACACACTGGCTTCACTTTCACAGTAAAAAATGTGCTTGTGTGATGAATTCCGAAATCCCGTGAGCTAACTATCCCAAATGAGACTAGCTGTGATACATAAGGATGGGCTGGGGGAATTGCCACAGACCTGTGCTGGAAAAGGAGAGATGAGATATGGGCAGCTGTACAGGAGAAGGACGGTGGAGCATCTGCACAAAACAACTCCAGCTACACATGAGCGGCTTCCAGCACATCTCCTCATGTCCCAGACAACACTTGAATCCCCCTCAGCAACTTCGACCATTCCTCAGCCATCGTAACTAATTTCTAATATTGAGAGATCAGACATGAACAGGAATGACCACACGTACACACAAGCCCTCACTCATGCAATAACAAAAACCGCAAGAGCTCACGACCCCCAGATAACCCCGAACCGGGGATAGCATCACTATCAGCGTGGATTGCGTTTCAGGCTTTTGCACGGGCCGCAGTCCCACGGGACCCCG
>VZTG01008994.1:0-67479 GCA_013397845.1 Melanocharis versteri | reverse complement strand
AAGAGAAGTGAAGTGATACATTGCTGTTTTCTAAAGGAGATTTCTCCAAGCCCTCAGGAAACGAGATACCAAGCCCAACACCAGCAAGACAACTGGATGACAAGCACTCCTTCAGCGTAACATTGAGGTTTTTGTCCCAGGACACCTGATCCTTCTGTTGCTTGAATTCTGCACATCTGGGAGCTGAATTCTAAACTGTCCATTCTAAACTGTGAAGGTGGGAACGTGTACAAGCACACACACAAACATGAGGGTTGCCCAGTTGCCAAATACTTGGAGGTCCACGTCAAACTTACAGATACAGAAAGCAGAGAGAAGGCCCTAAAACCCAGAAAGCAATTATGTTCCGGACAAGTTAGTTACCCTCCTTGACCGACTACAGGTGTTATCTTCACATGTTGCTGGATACTGTCTCCTGATTTTCTTCTTGCGTAGTAAACTCCCTGCCATTCCTAAGGAAACATGCAAAACAGAGACAGCATCTGAGCATACATAGCTTGCAGTCAGATATTCATTTATTATTGCATAGTCCTTATGTACTGAATTATTTATTTCATTGTTTTCTTTATAAAAATAGTATAAAATTAATATACTATTACGTATAAGAGAGAGAGAGAGAGCAGCAACTACTCACCCAATGGAGAGCAGCACCTTTAACTAAGATAAGGACAGTATAATTATGTTTCTCTTGGGAGAAGGCATTTTTGACTAGGAGCTTTACAATTTTTACAAGGAACATCAGATATCATCCACTTAAAGAGATGACTAACATTCTTGCTAGGTGCCACCATAAGGAGCAGTGGCTGCCACATGTCCAGAGGATATCCCCTGGGACCAGCAGAAATGAACCTTGTGCCAAGCACCTTTCAACTTTGAAGTTGTCAGTTGTCATGCAATGTATATGCTAAATTTCAGAAGTCCTTCAACTGACCTCAAAGAGGAAAGATTTTTAGGAGGGAACTACCTGCAGCAGAGTAGGATGAAGTTGGAAAATGGGTAGAAGATACCTTTGAGCAGGCAGTGCTAGCTGCTGGGCAGCCCATATAAATGAGGAGGAGCACAGCAGGGGTGGCCTGTAGGTACTGCTAATGAACCAAGGTGAGCCTGCAAACAACTCCAGACAGTGACTCACAAAGCTCAGATCATTGCTGGATGTGACTCAAAGGTTAAAGAACTCCCCAAAGTTCTTGAAGTAGAACGTGAGACAGGGAAGGGCAACAGGTTCTTCTGCAACCCAGAGGAGATGGGATAAGAGACTGTTGCATGTATTAGGGGAATGTATTGCCAGGCCCATCACCACAAGGACAGGAGTTCACAGTGCACTGCAGATATTCTAACTATAGTTATCAGGAAAGCAAACCCCACTGGGTGCCAATACATTTTGGTGCTTTAAGTATGCAGTCAGTGAAGGCTGTGCTGTTTGACAGAACACTTAAACATTTTGGTTGGATGATTCAGCCACCTGAGAGACTGGCTGAGGGACAAAGTGTTACATTCCAGCAAACAAAAGCTTAATGGGCTCTAAGCAAAACAGAAACACAGAAAACATTCTGACACTGATCTTAAGCCAGCAAATCAGCAGGAGTTCAGTCAGATGCTAAAAACAAAGCTAATGAAATCTGTAGTCACTTGTCTGTGACATGGGCTGCTGTGCTTAGACATCTGAGAAGCAGAATTCTGGTCTTACACATGTACTCATGAAGAACACATCTTCTGTTCTTAAACCTACAGCAATAAAAAACAAATCAGAATAGAACTCTATAGCAATTTCACATGAGTTTATTTGCTTACCTTTCCTTTTTTAATAAATGTGTTTATGTTGTCCAAAAGATCTGCAGAGTTTTTATCACTTTTAGGTAGTTCAGTGAGCTCCTTGCCAATAAGCTCTTCCTTGCAGTACCCCATCATCCGTTCAAAGGCTGGATTAACGTACTGCCAAAACAAAGGTACATTATGACAATATCAAAAAGAACTTATTTAAAGGCTAGTAAGTGATATATAAGTATCAAAGTGTGACAAGTTATATGCTAAAGCCACAACCACACATCCCTACAATTCAGTGTTTCTCATATAAAAATATTTTGTAATGGTGAAACATTTTATTCAAGTAAGAGGCTGAACAGAGAACGCGATATGTAATCTATCAGAAGACACAGAAAGAGAACTAATGCAGGTATTACCAGAAACAAAATTACTGAAAACTATCATCTAAATGAAGTTACAGAAGGAAAAGTCTTAAAAATTCAGCAGGCATCAGTGTGCAGCAACCAGAAATTAAGCAGTTCATTGCACAAGGCTTTCTACTGGGCAACAGAACTAAAATACTGATATAGAAGAGTAACTACTGAGCAAAGATCTCTTTGGAGTTCCTCTTTTCAAATTCTATAAAATAGTTAACATTTCCCCCCCTACCTGAATGACATGATCTTCATTGGTTATTTCTACAGCTTCCTGACAATGGTCTAATGCCGTAAACGCTGCATTACAAGCCCTGAAATTAGCAAATTATTAGCACATTAGTTTTACTGCTAGAACATTTTGTTCACTATAAATACATTATTAAATTGTACTTATTGGTAGATGAACCACAAAGTAGCAGTTGTTTTGACTAGACCATGTCACTATCTTTATTATGACTTTTTCAGAACATCCAGCCTCAGACAGCCCTGTTGTTAAAGTGCTTTTACTGCAGATTACATCATAAAAGTGCTCATAGGTACTGCAGCATCTTAATAGTATACTTTTATCTACATATATGCTCTGAACAGCAGGAACTAACAATTAGCAGTAAAAATAACATATTACATCAGAAAGTTTTGTGATCATTAAAGATTAGGAACGCAAAAATCATGACAGCAGATATATACAAAGTTTTCAATACAGCAAATAGATTGGCACTATCAAAGAAACTGTATTACAACACAGTTAAAGGAAAGAATTTGGGCTATCTCTAAGTTCTAGTCCAAAAAATATTAATTTTCCTTCTTCCAAGTAATAATGGAGTGACTTGATTTCCATACATCCTGATCTTTCAGGACCCAGATGATCTTTGTTCCCCATTTTTTTTTCCAGGGCTTTCCTTGAACTAATGTGGGAAAACAAAAGCCTTACCTTCTTGCTACAGAATTCAAATTGCTTAAATTATGATTTACACAGGATGGCAGTAACATTAATATAGGCTTCTAATACTAGGAAAAAATGTGTATCTCATAGAATCATAGGATTATTTGGGTTGGAAGGGACATGAAGATCATGTAGTTCCAAGATCCTACCATGTCCAGGAAGAGTGCATACTTGAAGAAACAACTCAGGCATACTTGCTTTGATAGATGTCAGTACTTCATCTTTGATTTGGACTGAAGACAAACTATTTATCTTCTATATAACTCTCATTGCAGGGAGCAAAAACGCACCATGCATAAACATTGTTGTATACAGCTGTTACCTGAAAGGAACATCTTGCTTCCAGGCTGCATAGTAGGGTTTGAATTAGTACCAGTGACTAGAGAACTGCTAGTTCTGCATATTGTGGAAATAACGCAAAACCAAATAGGATACACAAGAGATATACACAGAAACAAAGACATGCAGCCATGTGGATGAAGGTCTGTAGGAAAAAACTGTGTTATACAGAAGATGACAGAAGTGTTTCTGCTCATATAATAAAAGGAGCTCAGAGTGTAATTTTATACATGATTTTCTAGCAGTTCAAGCTGGTTCCCAAGTGTGATTCTGTGCTGTGTGAAGGAACTAATTTGTCTCAGTGACAGATGCCTGTCTGGTACATCAGCTGCTAACAAATGCAATTATATAGACTTTCTGTAAGAAAACACACAGATATGTTTGCACTATTCAAGCTTTAGTATTTTCATTTGATCTGGCAAGCAAGCCAGCAAAATTACAAGTTTAAATGGCCCATATCCCCTTTAATTAGCACACAGATGTCCAACCAAGTTTCAAACCAGAGCCAGCTATGTGGAAAAGTGGAGTCCGTGCTAGGAATGGAAAGACACTTCTGACCACTGACATGACCTCATAAAACGCTCTCTGGAGCTGGTGATACTTTTTCATGACATTTCTCTTGTGTCTGAACACGTGACACATCCTGGGTTTAATTCTATCAACTAACTTTCTGCATTCCCTTCCCTTTCTCTTCTACAAAGCTGTATAGAAGACCTGCAGATCAGCAACAAGTGGCATAGACGTGCAGTGCAGCACTCTTTTCCCCACATTAATTAAACCACATGAATGAAAAAAAGAAAATTATACCTGAATGTCATAACCAGTATCAATTCTGATTAGTTTTTAATGGCATCTGCCTAATAAGACAGAGGTAGGGGGAAGACATTCCTGATGAGTTTTGGAAAACAACTATTAAAATTGTAAAACCAAAATGCAGTCTTTTTCCCTGAAATTTTACTGTAATTGCAGTTTGCATGCATGAACATGCAATCACTCAAAATATGAAGTCACTTCGGTATCGGTTTGCAAAGAAAATGTTAGAAAAATCGACTTCTTAAACAAAGACACAGGAACCTGCAGAAGAGTGATAGTATTTTCTGTAGATGGAACAGGAATTAATTTATGCCACAGAGAGAACAGCCCCTTCTCTGCATTTCTTTCCTATAGTTTCATATGGTTGCATTGCAAAAACATCTACATGCATGCAAAAGCACCTATATTAAATATAGAAGTAGTCACATTAAAGAAAAAGTGCATGTGGAAATGAACATAATTTAACTTCTCACTAACATATAAAATGTGCTCCTGGCCTGTCAAGTCTTGGCCAAGCAAGAAAATAAAAACTCAGAGCTGAATTCAAGATTGCATTCAGTTCAAGCCTTCAAATATGAAATCTCAGACACGAGATAAAGAATGACTTTGTTAAGTTTTACCATCACGTAAATTCTCAGCCCATACCTCCACTGACCAGGCTTTCTCAGGGTACCAGTTACTAAGGCACTTGAGTTTGTCCTTTACAAAATAACAGAAGGAGAAATTATAAAAGTGTAGTATATTAGTTAACATACAGAAGCAAAGCACACATATGTGTAGCTGGGAAGAAGCAAAAAGTAACACGACACAATTATTTAGACCAAGAGGTTGATGTTTGCAGTTTCTCACACTTCTACATACCGTAATTTGAACTGAGATCGCACTTCCCCATGTTCTATTTGAACCAGTTCATTGTAACAAGCAGTTACGCTGCTGTTCTCCATGAATTGCTGGAAGACAAATCAAGAGTGCATGAAAGAGGCTGGAATAGTTTCAAACTGTTATTTCTGTTTCTGCATCTAAAGCTTTAACTTTTTAAAGAGAGCTGCCATGAGGCCAGCAAAGGCTCACAAGGGTGATTATCACCACTGCCGTGAGACAGGCTAAGAGAGCTGGGCCTTTTCAGCCCAAAAAGGAGAAGGCTGAAGTGGAGAACTTATCAAGGTATATAAATATCTGAAGGGAGACTGTAAGGAGACAGAGCCAGCTTCTTTCCAGTGGTGCCCAGTGACAGGACCAGAGCCACAAACAAGCACAGGTGGTTCAGGGAGCCTGAACATCAGGCAACAGTTATTTTTACTGTGAGGGTGATCTGGGCACAGGTTGCCTAGAAAGGATGCAGAATCTCCATCCTTGGAGATGTTAAAAAGTTGTGTGACATGGTCCTGGACAACTTGCTTTAGGGGGCTCTACTTGAAGAGGGAGGTTGGGCAAGATGACCCCTAGAGGTCCCTTCCAACCTCAACCATACTTTCTTTTCTGGTAGAAATAAGCTTTCCTTGTACCATTTGTGTTGTGAATAATCATATTTTCCTCAGGAATGAGTTTCTAGTTTTTAAGACAACACAAATATCTAAATACAAAGCAAGTATAAAAATATGCTAAATTCTTAACTGGATTTTCCCATTTGGTTTTAGCAACCCAAGAGATACTCTAAAAAAAACCCCAAACACAGTATCAGTATTGCCTCACACAAAACCAGTATTGCCTTGATGTTTTCCTTTGAACATCTATCCTTAATTCAGAATGGAAATGGAAAACCTTAGAGACATAAAACATTCATGCTAAAAAAAAAAAAAAGAAAAAAAAAGAAAAAAAAAGAAAAAAAAAGAAAAAAAAAGAAAAATATATTTGGCATTTTTTTCCAAGCAAATATTGCAGCTAAAGGTCCAAAAGTGAAGTAACTTTGCTTCACAAGTAATCTCACTGAGCTGTCACTGTGAATTCGGAAGTGCAGAAAAGTATATAAAGCAAAAGAAGCATGTTGACCACAGTGAAAAAAACTTTTACTCCAGACAGGAGAGAATGTTCTCTCTCTTTTAGGTCTGAAAGGTCTTGTGCTTGGTCCTGCTGAAATCAGAAAATTTATGTTGCTACAAAAGAAGTAGATTCTCTGACTTCAGTTAGAGTTTATTGATCAATCACATGCACTGACTTAAGTTATCACAGGAAATGCCCTGTGTTGTTACTAGCTCTCACAGCACAGCTGCGTGCAGAGTCCAGAGTAGCATGCAAACCTCCAAAGAACAGCCTGAAATTTTACTTTCAAGAAAACTGTGCTTCTGTCCTGTATGAAAAACTGTGTTTTGGAGACCAGTGGCTTAATTCCAAGTTGTGAGCAAAAAGTAAATAAAGTAAAATTAAAAACAACTGTCGGCATGGATCTGTTCCACTCCTTGATGTTAAGGTCTTAAAATATTTCTGCAACTTTCACTTCACACACTACAGAATGCATGGGAAAACAAAAGGTACGACATCAAGTTGGCAGAAGCAAAGGCGCAAACAATGTTGTGTTTTTGCATATCAAACTGCCTGCAAGCAAACTTCTCTTCTACAGCAGTGTAGATTTAGATTTTCAGTTTTAGGATGCTCTTTTAAATATTCAAATAAATTTGTGATAAATTTAAAACAATAAGAACAAATCTATCAATAATATAAAATTTATCAATGATGGCAACCTATTTTATGAAATAGACTTGCTAGAATATACTAGGGCTCTTTATAAACTGAATTTTGTAATAGTGTGTTTTACTGAAAAAAACTGAAGCACTGCTGTTCACTGATAAAACTCTTGGCACAAATCTTTTGCTAGGAATCAAGAATTGCAGCTTATCAAAGTGCTAACTGCTCTTAACTGTTGTATAGTCTTCTGCAGATGTACAGAACCACTTTATCTAGGTTCATAGTGCTGATGCTGGTCATTCGCTGGCTGGCTCAAAACTGAGAAATCAACTGGGACATGAAAATAGTAGGAAACATTTCTTTTTCTAATCTATGCTTCTAATGTGACACAAGAATAAGAAGATCTCTGAACTCTCAGATATCAGAAGGCAGACAAAACACTTCCTTTTAAGGAAAGTTTCGTATTTATACAGTACATTTTGATTTAAGTAACACATACTCTTAAATTATTTTTTACTTCATTATAATGGGATTCCACTGTTGTTCTATACAGAACTTAGTAAAAGCCACGAGAGTCAGAAGCTATCAGGAATGCATCATTCTTTTTGCTTAGCAATAAGAATTAGTTTTAATATTAAAGACTTCTTTTATTCCAGTCCAGAAAGTTTTAATAGTATCTGGTCAATGAGACTCAACGTTTGTTTAGAAAAAGAAGTTCAAAATACAAGACAAGTTTGTAATTCAGTAACTGCAAACATTAAGATCCCTTGTTTGCTGATTTAAATCATAGCTAAAAATCAGTCAGGAAGCTAAATCGCTTATTCAAATTAGCCCATCCTAAGTAGGCCACCACTATTAGATTTATGAGGCTGAGAGGAAAAAAAATCAGCATAATTAATGTACTGGATTAGCAACAGCATTAATACACAAATACAAAAGCTGTTAATGATATAGAGGGAAAATCAGAAGACGTTCTTGAGAAGATGGAAGAAAAAACAGAAATAAGTCAGCATAAAGAAAAACTTATGATTTAAACAGGTATGATTTTCCAAAAATAAATTTCATTTTTGCTGCTGAAGAAGAGACTCCCCGCAAATACCACCTCTCTGCTTGCAGAAGGGTATTTTTAAATCTTTGTGTGGTAATGGATTTAGTCCCTACTGATCCCCATCCAAGCAAAAATAATTCCTATGTTCACCCCACAGCAAAAAATAGAAACTTTGACATCAGATGTGTTTTAAAGTCTTGAAAATACTTCTGGTAAGGAATTATTACATTATGCAAGCTCTCTGATAAATTTGGGAGAGCAAGAGAGAGTGGTTAGCACAGCTGTCAGGTGCAAAATGACTTTTCTTTCCAAGGCAGAGAGTGCCACTGAGCTGTGTCTCACAGCCACAGAGTCTCCTCTGACTTTACTCGGTACTACACCTACAGTTATAATCTAGCTCACAAAACATATTGCCCTAAATCATGTTCAAATGAAACCCTAGACCTGAGAAGTAATAAAGTTTTCTTTGAAAAATAGTAAAGCCAAAGAGAGAGAGAGAGAGAGAGAGAGAGAGAGAGAGAGAGAAATAGTGAGGGAGAGAGAGAGAAACTAGACTAATGAAGCACTGATATTCTTGGGCTGACCTTTCTCTTGGACTCACATTTCCAATTTTCAGAGCATCTAAGTGCTTTAGAAATGCTCTGGCCCCACAATACCCTTGCAGTAGAGGCAAGATATTATACCTTTATTTTTGGGAGATGATCTGAAAATGGTAATTCTGGTTCATGTTCTGCTATATAAACAAACTTGGACTGAATGTGAGTTAGCTCAGCCACTGGACTCAGTATGAGCACAGAAGCATGAGATTTTGCCTGGGTTAATTCCATTTCTTCCCTAATTTTCCTTAATACAGTTAATTTTCCTAACTGTATATATATATATTTGAGAAAATATATACAGTTAATTCTAACTCCAGATGTGCTTCTTTTCTTAAGCACACATCCTTCCTTATGAATCGCTAACTTAAAAAAAGGAGCTGGTTTATTTTAGAGTAATATAACATTAATATCCATCCAAAGCCATTCACACAAAAATTGGGAGACGGTAAGCAATCTAGATTTTCAGAGCTGAGAACTCCTGCCTTTCTCCTCTCTCCTATAAAGCCCTTTGAGAAACAGTGTGAACAGCTATCTTCCCTTCTGCTCCTTGTACAGGTGTGTCTCTCACTCTGTACCGAGAAGAACTGGTGAAAACCAACATAACAGACATAATGGGGAAAAAAAAATAATTCTTCTTCACATCACGAGCTGGACCAGGTTTGTAGTCCCTTTAGAAGAGAAATCCCAGCAGCCTGAGACACACAGAGGGGTCTGGGTGACGAGTCAGCATGCTGCGATACTTTAATCAGAGTCTCCCATCCTTCTTTCCTAGTGCAGTCATAAACAAAAGCCACCCACCGCCCAGCCAGACCACACAAAGGTAATCTCAGTACACCTGCTATTCTGAAAGGACTAGCTAGATCACAGAGCTTCGCATTTCATACGCTTCTGGAATACACTCTTGAAAAGAAAACTAAATCAACTGCCACTGGTTTCTTGTTAATAAATTTGTGACAGAAGAGGATGTATAATTTTCACTTTGAGGAAGCAGAAGTGTCTGTAATTTACGAACTCACTGTATTTTCTGTATTACATAGGCAATTTATACATACCCTATCAAAGCCTGCATCAAGAAGGTGAAGAACAGAAGTCTCTTCTTGGTCAGCAGGTCTACAAAACAAAATCACAAAACCACAGAATTATTCAGACTGGAAAAGACTGTTAAGACTGAGTCCAACCTTTAACCCAGCAGTGCTAAGCCCACCAGTGAACCACTTCTCAAGTACCACATCCACACATCGTTTAAATACCTCCAGGAATGGTGATTCCACTGTCCTGGGCAGCCTGTTCCAGTGTTTGCAACCCTTTCAGGGAAGAAATTTTTGCTAATGCCCAATCTAAACCTCTCTCAGCACAACCTGAGGCCATTTCCTCTTGTCAGATCGTTTGGTACTTGGGAGAAAGGACTGATCCCCACCTGGGTATACCCTCCTCTCAGGTAGTTGTAGAGAGAAACGAAGTCTCTCTGAGGCTCCTTTTCTCCAGGCTAAACATCCCCAGCTCCCTCAGCTACTCCTCACAGGACTTGTCCTCCAGACCCTTCACCAGCTCCGCTGCCCTTCTCTGGACTCATTCCAGCACCTCAGTGTCTTTCTTGTAGTGAAGAGCCCAAAACTGAACACGGGATTCACCAGTGCCGAGCACAGGGGGACAATCCCTGCCCTGGTCCTGCTGGCCACACTGTTGCTGATCCAGGCCAGGATGCCATTGGCCTTCTTGGCCACCTGGGCACACCCTGGCTCATGTTCAGCTGCTGTCCCCAGCACCCCCAGGTCCTTTTCCTGTGGGCAGCTTTCCAGCCACTCTGTCCCAGCCTGTGGCACTGCCTGGGGTTGTTGTGACCCAAGGGCAGGACCCGGCTCTGGGCCTTGTTGAACCTCCCACCATCGGCCTCAGCCCATGATCCAGCCTGTCCAGATCCCTCTGCAGAGCCTTCCTGCCCTCCAGCAGATCAACACTCCCACCCAGCTTGGTGTCACCTGCAAACTGCCTGAGGGTGCACTTGATCTCCTTGTCCAGGTCATTGATACAGATATTAAGCATGACTGGGATATTGAAAGAGGACACAACACCTGAGGAGTAGATGGCATAAATTTGATATAGTTCTCTAAACATAATGAATTCAGTGAGAGCAGTTTTTCCTAAAATACATACATAAAATCATACTGTTACAAAAGTTGGTGCTACAGTCTTCTATTATAGGTATTGGCAGCTTTTATACAACTTGATTGTTATTCCTACAGCAAACGTGACAGATCCTCCAGAGAAGTCCTGTATCTCTTTACAGACACAGAAGGGGATAACAAAAAAAAAAAAAGTATGAAGAAGATAAAAGACATTTTGTGATATCCTATGAGAAATAATCTAAAAAATGTTATTAAGATAAAGTTGAAGCTAAGTTGTAAAATCTCGTTCAGCAGCAGATTTAGTTGATTTTCAAATCTTGGCAGTAATAGTTCTCCTGCTACTCTATTTCCTAATATTTTAATTGATCTAGGAAATTAATAAAAATGACAATGGATTCAGTAATGTGTGGGAGTTCTAACAAGGGTATTTGAAGGTATTTGATAAATATATATTTAAGTCAGTAAGAATTCTTCCTAAGGTCATGGGGTATGAATTACTGAATAAGGGTTTAAGGACAACATTCTGGTGAATTTAGCATCGACAGGATTGAAGTTTGCCCCATCACCCAGTTCAATAATGTTTTATTTATCTAGTTATTTCCTTTAGAAAGTAATACACAGCTTTCTGGTTTGGATTTGGATTTTCTTTTTCTCTCAGAAGAAACACGTATCTGTCTGATTTTCTTACTATACAATCCATTCTGAAGGTGACAGGGATAATACTAATCTTCACTAACGAAAAGTTATTAAACACTCAAATAAAACATAAAACATCACTAGCCCATTTCAGGTGAAAAATACTACATTTACTCTGTAAGGCTTGCTACTAGGATACTTTCTGTTATTAAATAACTGTTATATATTAAATAACTGTTCTTATAAAGTAAAATAGAAATCTTTCACAAATCTACTGGTTTTCCTACTTACGTGCGTGGAACCACAGCAAGTATTACAGTATGCTCTGATGGCTTTGTGGCACGAATAGACCTGAGGAAACAAAAATTCAGTTACACTGAATGCTTTCTCAATATTGCTCTGAGTACCCTCACAGAAAATATAAATGAAAGTCAGGACTGAAAGACACCACTGAGGCTAGAAAATATGATAGTGCACTGCCAAACCGACCTATCCCCACTGAGACAAACCATTTTCATTTTGCCACCAGATTTCTCATTTTTCTCTATGCCCGTAAGAAGGCAAAAGCTCCAAAACCATAGAGTACAAACATCAGCTTTTCAAACCCACTCTTACGACCCAGCAAAGGTTTCCCCTGCATACTCAGCTTATCTGGAGCAGACTGCCCTGAGTGCGTGAGTTGAGAAGGGTCAGTCCACGCAAAGCACCTTCAACGCCCTTGACTAATTCAAACAAGAATCTTTACCCCCTCCTCATATGTCCCCTCACTGTCCTTCTAGACATTGCAAAGTTTTGTTTAGAGAGTGGGAAGTGCTTTCAAGGCATGCAAGTAGGAAAAGTGGGCATAGCAAATGACAAAAGACTATAGTTTATTAAATACGGAATAAACAAAATTTCACCATGTTGCATATTATTGAGAAACTGAAGAAGATATGACCAGCTATCAGAACACCCCGGTTGTGTTTTACCGGCTAATAAGTTTTTTCATTCATATCACACTGTCCCAAATAAAAAATCTTTATGTTTATCTGTTGGTGTTTAGGAAGAACTTACACGAGCACAAGTATTTGAGCATTAAAATGCCCTTTGTTGTAAACATGGCAAATTTCGGCTCATGGCAGAAGCACAGTATGGTGCAAAATGTATGCTTCAGCTGAAACAGTGTATTTTAGCAAATAATCCCAATACTAAATGCTTGCAATCTCAATGCAGCTTAGACACAACCACGTGGACTAGAAGACTGATGCAAACTTTTGGAAAGAACTGGCAGTGCCTGACCTTGTGGACAAACAAACACATTCCTCTGAAGTCTGCAGCTTCAGATTTTGCTGCAGCAGTAAGCCAGGAAAGAAGCAGCACTCACAGCAGGGAATAATTTCACAACAGTTTTGGCTTATGCTCTGATAGAATCCCCACGACCTAGACAGTGCTACAATTCTGCTTTGACACAGTGTAGTTTTCATATTGTTATCCTCTTACAGATGTATGCAAACCTCCTGGCCTCAGACCCCAAACTTCCATTTTACTACAATTTTAGGTGTTCATTCTTTGTTTGTTGTTTTTATCTTTTCTTTTCCCTCTATTTTTTGTTTTAAAACTAGAATGTTTGGTTTCGTACAATGTATTCTGAAGCTTAAGAGAAGCATGAGGTGCTTTACATTACCTGCAGATATCTTCTGCATCAAAATATTTGGAGTTCCTGTGATCTATAACAATTATTTCCTGGTGCTTATCCAGGAAACATTCAAGCGCTGACTCCGGAGTCCAGGCGACATTGCACCTGTATCCTGCTCTGTCACAAGCCCACCAGAAACCATTGCTTTGGTTGTCTTCTTTTGCAAAGACCAGCAAAACCTGCAGGGGATGGAAAACAGCAGCACCGTATCAAGCGCATAAAGTAGTCCTCTGCATGGTGCAAGTCTTAACAAACACTTCTGCTCTGCAGATGATTAAGTCTGCTTTGAAAGTGGGAAGCTTGAACCACAGGCTGTAAAACAGCAAACGCAGTAGTACATCTTTCTTAATGGATAAAGTGGTCATCAATAGATATCAATAGTGAATTGTTTTAAAGAAGGACTGGTGTTTAGGACAAAACCGGCTTGCCACATGATGATTTTGTCCTAGCTCCTCTTCCAATTCAATCAGCAACCAGCCAGAGTGTTCAAACATCATTCCCACTCTCATCAGGCCATCCCAGCTACACACACTTTTGTTTGTAATGAACTGTCTGAAATGCAACTGCCTTAATTATCACTTATCATCCCTGAAGACATGGGCAAACCATTAACGCAGTTTTATTTGTTCTTTCTTCTTTAATGCACAAAAAATGGCAATAACCAGTATTATTTCAAAGCTGAAAAGAACAACAGCAAGCAGGTATGTACAGGAGGAAAAATATTCAAATATGGGGATTTTTTACCCAAAAAATTGTCCCAAATTGTCTCTAAGCATATGAAGTAGTTTAGACAATTTCAACTGAACACTGAAGGAACTGCTGACACAAGATCAGGTAGGAAGTGTACCGAGATGCCACTCTAAAGATCAAGGAGATGCTGTAGGAAGCCTGTTTGCAAGCTGACACACAGAACAGAAGGTGAAAACAGCTCTATTTCTGTGCCTCTCATGTAAATGAAAGTGTTTTTCAGAGAGAATATATTTTTCGTCCTTGCCCCATAATTCACATATTACCAGTGTCCAATTTATTCATCCAAGTCATGCAGACATTCCCCATTACAGTTGCACATATTTACCATAGCAACTGGTAACTAACCATGTTACCCTATGTGTCAGATGAAGAAAGGGGCTAATTTAGTGCAAATGTGCTGTGAAAAAGAAGGCCTCAAAAAGTCAAAAGTTTATCCACAGCTATTAAAATTGCACAAAAAGCCAGCGGACAGAGACTAGTCATGTATAAAGCAAAATCCTGTTCATTTCACGAATAAAAGTCATCCCCTGACTTTACTGAAACAACCTGTTCAAGAAAAATACATAAAATTTTGCTCCAAATGCCTGTAAGAAAGGTCAGAAACCTTTATCTGTCTTGCTTTATGCAGCTGTGGTGTCAACACATGAATTTCAACACCATCAGTCATGAAGCAAGAAACGGTGACAACAGCTTTCCTCTTTAGCTGTCTGGATTGTTGAATTCTAAACAATAAAAAAATCAATCATTGCTACTGTAACGGGACAACCAGTCAGAGTTTCATCAAACAGTGGAAGAAAATTATATGCTCAGAATTTCTGTAACTAATAAGAATATAAAAGTTTCAGTGGAAGGTTTTTGATTGCAGTTATCAATAAACAGATCTGGTTTCCTGGCATTTAATATCCAAGGTAACTATTGTCACTCTTCTTCATCCCTGATTTTTTTCTAGCCATCAAAATGTTGGAAAGCAGTGACGTGGCCAAGCTGCAGACTTTGCTGATTCTTGAGTGAAGTCCCTACTCTGATACAATCACCTGTTTTGTTCCAACTGCCACCAGTTTTATTTTGTTCCTAGTTTGAAACATTATGGGGAAAGAAAATTTGAGGGGGGCAGGGGCGGTGCATTTTTTGATGTCTTACTCCTCTCAGCACTCCCAGTCTGGAAATAAAGGATGGCAAAATGCAATCATTTACCAGCTGTAAAATAAGGGAGCTTAATTCAACCATCCAGTCTCACACTGGTAGCTAATTATCAGTACGCAAATCCTTCTGAGAATATTAACTTTAAAAGTTGTTTTAAAGTATTACTACTATGCTTTCTTATTAACATTTGTATGAAGCTTACTATAAATCATCAAAACATAATGTAACTAGAAATATATTTGAACAATGCCATCAAAGTCTAGGCAAAAATATAACATATAAACATATAAACAGCACGATCAAGGAAATGCTTAAATTCAATCTATGTTCTTTGGGAAAAAACTTCATGTAGTTATTTTTTTAATGCATAATTTGCCAATGTTACTGTAAAAAGATCATTTTACTCAGTGTTGCCCTCGTTTAGGAACACCGTGGACTTTCTCTGCAGAGGCCTTTACAACTTCGGTGATGTACTGAAATTTTTACCCTCTTTCTAAGTATTTGTTTCACACAGCTATTGCACATCTCCTTCCCAGTTTATTATATAAATACAGAAAATGGACAGAAATTTGCTTTAAAGACTTTGAAATACAAGAAACACCAACTGAGGATAAACGGGCTACCAAAAGGAAAAAGAGAATTACAGCAACTTAAGTTACTTAATTATTTTCAAATCATCCCAGCAGGAGACTTTAAAGGTGGAAAAGACATAGTATCTCTGAATAAGGTTATAGAGGGGCTCCTGTTATATCAGTATGAGGGAACAGCAAAATGCTGTGCATTGTCACGCTTCATTTGCAGCTCATCAGGGAAGATCACAGTGTCAGCGCTGTGAAAGAGATGATGCCTAATAATTGTTCTAAAAGGTGAGAAAATGCAGCATTTGAATAGGAACACGCCCAAACATTTATGAGCAAACATTTCTGCGAGAGGATCCAACACTTTTTTTTATGTGCACTAATTGTTTATAAAAACTGTGTCCCCTGGAGAAAGCACATTTTCAGCATGGTCATTTCTGAGGTCTTGAAATCAAACCATTCCTACTTACAAGCCTTGGTACTAAGTTGACGCAGTTGTGCAAGCTGTATATGGGATGCTTGGAGGGTAGGAGCTGACTGGTTTGCTTTGGACTCTTCCCTTTGCCTCTTAAGGCCAGGAGCACCTGGGTCACAATTCTGTACAAACTAAATCAGATTTTTACTCTGACATATATGGTCATGAAGTCCAGTGGGGAATCTATAAACGGTTTATGGCAGGTCACAGGCACAAGTAAGGTCGCTTCTCAGACAAAAAATGTGTGTCATTTCAGTGTTGGCACAGGTGTCCCATAACAGCATAAAACACACCAGAATAAAATGAACTTTGCTAAGAAAAGCCCCAGTGGCAATTGTTTTAACAAACTGAACTTACTTCTCAGACAATTGTAAACATGATTAATCACGCACAAATAAGCCTTTAAAATGTGATATTCAGTAGCTGTTTACACTACACAGAGAAACACATAATTGTATTGTCAAGATGGAATAAAAGATTACCACACATTTTTTAAATCTGTGGATGTGTGCATTACTTGCCAAATTATCTGAGGCAATGTGGCTTGTTCCACAAACAAATGAGGTGGGTTTACATAAAGTGTTTACTGTAAATAAATGAGTGTATGGCAACATCTTTAAGGAAAATTCTCCAGTTAATGATTTTAATTAATAATTGCTGTTTAAGACAGATTCTTTTCTTACACAGATTCTCGGTTCTGCAATGTAAGGACAAAACAACACCCCCATTTGAAAAGACACCAAGAACGCCAGTTTTTAAAAACAACAAAAATCCAACTTTCCCTTGGGCAAATCCAATTTCTACTAAGTAAAATCCTGACAAAAGCACTGAGAGTATTTGCAGTTGTTAAATATCTGCTTGATAATCTTTCTGATGATGAACATGATCTAAAAACATTTTTCTGTGAAGAGTTCCACACTTTTATGTTGAAATTCCCTGCAAGACCAAAGACTGTTCTACTGCTGAAGCCACTGCTCCACAGTCTTATTACAATATAAACAAGCAATTTCATCAGATCGAGACATCATTAGGACTGAATGTAAAGACATGAAAATGTAAAGCTTTATGATGCATTTCTTCCACACATAAGTTTTTCACAGAACGGGTGACAGGTGGCTAAATATCTCTGTATTTTGCAGAATTGACTGACCCATAAATCAATTCAGATTAATTATGTATCACTAAAACAATGTTAAAGGCTAAAATTATTTAATTTCCTATAATCTGAGAGTTCCAACATCCACTATAAGCTGAAAAAATAACACTTGGCATCTGATACTGTCACAGGAACAAAATGTACAGAAAAAGAAGCAGGTATGGATAAGAACTCCCCAAGCTGAAGTTCAACCTGTCTTGTTGGAAGTCATGTGATTTCTTGGATTGGTGGTCTGTAAAAGATAGTTCTCTGTCCCTTTACAGTTCTCTGTCCTGTTGTGCAAAAGCCAGAAAACTGAACATATACCTAAACTTCATGAAGCTCTCAGCTTTGGTATATCAAAACTGAACAGTTTTTAATATCCACAGAGGCAGCTCTTTCCCCAGCTAATGCACATACACACACACTCCTACTGGCAGGACAGATAAGAGGAATGAGGGGATGTTAATGGAAATCTAAAGGTCTTATTTACCAAGTTAATTTACTTGTAGATCTCTTCTCAAGCAATCAGATACACAAAACATACATTATCCATCTCACAGTCCTTGTACAAGTGAAATTAAAGTATTATGCTTAACTATAGAGGTTGAACCTTAATTTCTTCACCTATTAACACTGAATTGGCTCTCTTAGAAACTGAAGGAGCATCTTACCTGAATTGGGTATTGTGTCAGTCTCATGGGCCCAACTTGTACTTCTGTAGTTGAAGCCTGCTAAAGAAGAGAAATATAGATATTTTTTATCTGATTCTTAAAAAGATAGCATTTTACACACAAGAATTAAAGATCAAACAGAACCATGGAAGATGCTAAAAGGCACACTGGCATATGACTAGCAGCCTTAATTTAGTTGCTTTGAAGTGTATCTTACACAATCTTCTTTACCAAATTCCTATTTTTGTTTAACTTGCCTGTAAGTTAAATATGGTAGGGTTTTAAAAAAGGAAGCAGGAAACACACATTTCCTTTTCCCTCTTTCCCCATTAGAGTACCTAGGTTACATGGAAGGACTTGTTTTTGCTGAAGACTACAGAAAGCTATTTATCTCTGGCCAAAAGTATTAATTTGAAAGTAATACAGAACTTTTTTTAAAGGTCTTGTGATATATCCTAAATAATAATGATTTAACGGGATTGAGAAGGAAAGAAGTGACTTTTCAGAAAAGGGAACTTGTTTGGGTTGCAGATTTAAAGTCATTTTCCAGAATCATAGCCTTCAGTTTTCGGGTAAAAATATCTCTACCGTGTGAGCCACAACATTTTCAGAAGACATGAGAGCACATCATAATTTAAACCTACTGCAAGAAAGCCAATACATGTGGGCTGTGGCTGCTTTGTTTGTTATATTTCTTAGGAGCTGGACTACGTTAATAGTTTTGTGTCTTGATACATTTCAGTACACTTCTCCTGTACACCACTGATTTGTTTCACTTCAGATCATTAGCTACAGAAGGTTGTTAAGCAACAGAACAATACATATGTCCTCACACAGGTGCACGTACATAATGAGAAGAGTCTTTAAACCCTTAAAATTCTCATGCATATGGAGAATCAGTTGCAAGTTACCAATCTCCAAGGGCAGATTTTTTCTCTCCTGGTTACCAGTTACTCCAGGTGCCCCAGGTGTAGGTGAGTTAAAGCAATCCCCCTGCAAGACATGTAATCTGACCAAAACCCTAACTGTAGGCAGATTCCCAAGGCCATTCCCTGACAGATAGGAATCCTGGAGCCTTATTTCTGTGGCATTTTGCTCTGTGGTGCTCATTAGTTTGAGCCTTTTATACGGGCAATACTTAATCCTTCAAAAATGTATTTTTCTAAGGAATGTGTACAAACATTTAAAACAGATGAAGTTCCCGGTATTCTACTCTTTTCTTTCGAGAATACAATGCTGTGTTAAGCATTAACAGCCTTGCCTGCGTGTGAGACAGTGGCATTATGTATAGCTACAAGTGACACGTTGGGCTTTCATGCACCACTGCTCATCGATTCTTCTCAGCCCAACAACATACGTCAGAAGGTGGTAACGGGCACTACTCCAAAAGATTAAACTACAAAGCCTGCCACTGTTTTCCAAAGCAAAAACTGCCCCCAATATAAGTGTAGTTAACCTCTCCTTTTCTCGCAGAAAAGCTTCACCTCCCACTTGAGCTCCCGCTATAGCAGAATGTAGCTTAGTGCCAGTAAGTGTATCTGAACAGAAATTGGAAGTAGCACCCATCATCAACCACGAGTTAAGAGTAAGTTAAAGAAACAGTTCTCTGAAAGCTCACAACTCCTCTTCTCCCCAGCCAAAAGAGAAAAACGGCCCATTCACACTCCAATGGTACTAAATAGGAAACCCTTAAAAATATCTTTTATCATCACATACTTTGACTAAAAAAAAAATGTTTTGAAGGAATCTCATTAGACAAATCTGTAAGACTACACAACAGACTTCAGTCAGCCTCAGAGCAAAAGCTTATTTTTTGACAATACACAGCTCAAACTGTCTCAGAATGTGTGGATCAAGAGCATGAGATTTCTTCAACAAAAGAAGAATACACATCTATGTATGTTCGGACACAGATATTTATTTTATTATCCATTTATTAATGCCAGGGAAATATCAGGGAACTGACATTGCAAGCAAATGCCTTCCACTTTCTACCACTTCAGAGGACATCCAGTGTTAGTCACCCTGTACAGTCAAAAATGGAATAACTGAGTCCAAGACATAGATCAATGCGGGCAAGTCTATCAAATCCTTTACAGAGATTACTTTATAGATTAGCCACTTTTCTTATCCTGTTTATTTTTAAACAACAGCAATAAAATAATCCACTCACTCAGACTCTGACTCAGAGTTTTTCTCCTGGCCCCATGAGTAGAAAACACTTGAACAGAAGGGCAAAAAATCAGGGTTTTTCTCTCTCTTCCTCCCTTCCTTCCAGTTTCAGGGTGCTCCTGCCTTTGCTAACAGCAGGAAAGCTAGGTGAAAATTAGAAAACCTGAGACCCCTGATGTAGGTGAACTTGTCCTGGTCCTGCTCACTGCAGACATGATAGAGTCAAAGCCACACAGGGATGCAGAATGTGTGCTGTTATATTTGAAAGATTGCTATGTATAGTCTTTAAGTCCCTAAAATGCTCAACTTCATTACATATACAATGCATGGAAACAGATGGGACTGTCAAATTAAGACTGGTAATGAACCTAAGTATGGGAAGGATAAATAAACCTTCTCATTAGATACAGCAAAAACGATGTCTGACATCCTCCTTTCTAGTCTTTAAATTCTGAGTCTTGTTTTACAACCTGAATCAGACCCTTAGATTTATATGCCCAAACTGCTGTGGGTATAAGTGACTGACTCAATTTTCTCTATCAAAACTCAGCTAAAGGAGGCAGCAAAAATAATGACATGTGTGCCTGGCCTTCACAAATGTCCTATGGATCTCTCACTGGCCTGAAGGAACTAATTTAATGTCTTCTGAACTCCCAGAAGAATCTGACCATGTGGATATTGCATATTAGTGATACCATGAACATACCTCCGTTCATTTCCTCACTTAAGAGAACATCACATTGCTGATAATTTCCAATTTAAATAAAGCTCTCATTATTTGACTGACTGCCAGGAAGGACTGCTAATAGATCTGCAACCTAAATCAATTAGTGTAGTAGCTCATAACAGACTTTTCTGGTAAAACATGCAGAGACAAGCCTTATTACAAAGAAGCCAGTGAGAAAATCCCCAGTTTCAGTGAGCAGAGTAACAGACACTGTGTTGAAAGCAAAGAAATAACCACCTAGAAATAAGAAAAGGTTAAAAACAGTGAAAAACATTTTTAACTGCCCAACATTATTTCCAGTATCATTATAATCTCCTAAGCAATCTCCACAGGAATCAGCTATGAAACAAATAATTAGACAAAGTCAATAGCACTTTCTTAGCTCTTATGCTTTTGTGTAAATCAGTGATCACCAATTTCCTTACTATCGTAGCAGTGCCATTAAGCAAAATGCACTTACTACTTCATTGAATTTTCACTTTTCTAAATCACCAGTACAAAAGTCTTTACCCTGTTATGGCTGCAGACTTACAGCCCTTGCAGTTTATGAATCATCAATAATTACCAACATGCCACTGTAATTAGTGTTGACTAATTAGTACATCAAAATCTTCTTGCATAATTCCGTGCTGCTTCGGAGCAACAACAGCAGCTAGAGCCAACCAAGGAGTGAAGCAAAGGTGTTGGTGAATTCAGCCTCCTGAAAAGGCTCAGGATGGATGTGCCAGCTGAGAAGCAACAAAGCAAATGCCAAGGTCCCTTTGGACACCCTTTTGCCCTGAAGGCTCCCTGCTCTCTTCCCTTTCCCTTTCACTAGTGCCTCAGCTTTGTAGGGTTTTCAGGCCTCTGTCCCTTTGGTTTTGCCAGCAGGTAACAGGAATCTCTTTTGGACCCAGCTTTCACCACAGCCTTGTGTTCCCCTGGCCACATTTCCCCATCTTTGCCAGGGCTCCTTTGCACATCCTCCAACTCAGTTTCCTCTATCCACACCACTGGTGCAGACTGACACTTCAGCCTGTTCCTTGGCTATTACCATTTCCATATTTGATCGAACCACTATTTTCAACCTCAAGTCCCTTCGTTTTTGTTTGGGTTTTGTATGTTTGTTTGTTTTTGTTTTGTTTGTGTTTTTTGGTTTTTTTTGTCTGGCCAAACTGCAGTCCACAACCATGTATGACTTCATACAAGAAGTCAAGACTGGCCTTAGTCTTGCATGAATTCCTTTACGAGACACAGGGCCAAGAGCTGTTGTCCAACACCCTTGGCCTGGAGCTGGTGGCCTGCACTTCTGCCTGCTACAGCACACCAGACCAGGGCGGCCAGCTCCCCTTCCACTGTTCAGCAAAGATACACTCTCCTCTGTTCTTCCCCTTTTTTCTTTGTTTTGTCTTCCTTAGTAGAACTATATCACAATCTTTCTCCTCTTTTACTTTTTTATCACTTCTGGTCCACTCAACTCCAATCCATGAGCATTTTTGTATAGTTTAACACTTGGCCACTCATTCTCTGTTTGGAGTCTCCCCCTCTTTCTTTGTCAGCTTTGACTGTTACAGAGAGTATCACTTGACCCATTTAGCAATTTCTGTTTATAAAGAAGGGTCAGATTTACGGGAGAAAACTGAAGAGCTCTTTTCACCTCTGAGTCAAAAAGCCCCTAAATGATAAGTTGGCAAAGGCTGAGAGACTAAGTAGGATGAATCACTCCTAAGGTACATACTCATACTGCTGGAGACTTGGTCCTGAGCTAGATGGTTTTTGGTCTGACCTCCCCGCTTTTTCAGACACGATCTTTCCCTACCTCATTCCTTTGTCTGACTGCCTCTTTATCCTCGCCACCCACCAGTACAGCTACTGCCCTAACTCTCTTTCAGGAAGGACTGCTCTCTGCCACCTTGTTGTCAGATTCTGTTGGGCTTTGTAGTTGCTGTTTATATTATTTTTTCCAATCAAATTCTCCTTGCTGTGGTTTCCAGTTGACTTTTACATCTGCTTCCCGAGCTGCTCGTGCCCTTCATTTTCCTCGCCCCCACTGGAGGGCTGCCAGCTCACTCTGCTCCACAAGCTGCTCCCCTCTTGCCAGCTGGCTGCCACTTTTCCACGGGGTCCAGAGGAGCGTTGGGTAGTTGGATAGCTCAACTCTGAAGTTAATGCAAGGTCATGCTGTTTTATTTTCTGGAAACAATGATCAAACACACACACCCCACTTAGAAAAAATTAAGTTTTATCGCTGCTGATGCAGCCACTGCAGTCTCTGCAAGCACCCCTAGCAGAAGCCTGACCCATGAGATACGTAGGTAAAAAATACACACGTGCATTTGGAAGTGGTGGCCTGTTAACAACATGTGTGACAACACACACTGAGGCATGCAGCATGAAAATACTACATCCACAGGAAACACGCTGGAGCCCAAATCCACAAGACATGTGGATTTGGCAAGTTTGGCAAGATTTGGCAGGCTCTGCCATACTTCGTACATGTGTGTAGCTCAAGGGTAGTGTTCACAAACCTGCATGTGGTTCTTCTGCCTCTCAAAAGCAAGCAGAACTGAGACGGGATGAGGCCATGTCAATGCCCCCATTTAAAGCTATGTCACTGCACACAAGAGAATTAGAAATTTACAAGGGAGCAGAACAAATTCAAGAGGAGAAAGAGCCCTTCCTTCCATGATTACTTTCACCTCTGGGCAATGAAACCCAGCTCCTGTTGTGTACTCTCACCCATGACTTTGAGCTCCTTTCCTGCAGTCATCCATGTCTGAAAAGGAGCCTTAAGCCCTAACTTTCTTCCCAACCTCCTTCTTCCTCACCAACCATGCCTTCACCTGGTGGAAGAGTACTGATTTGGGAGCGAAGCATTTGAAACCAAGCACGGCTAGGCATAGAATATCCCATACCAGATCCACCAGCCCACTGCAGTCCCTGCATTTCTCCTGTGCTCTGAATACCAGCCTGACTGGGCTTCTCAAGGGACCTGCCACAGAGATGCCTCTGGCTGCAAACATGTGTTCTTCAGTGTGAGCCATGCGCCAAGGCTTCATATCTTAGTAGAGATAAGATGGTCACCAGTTCTGGAGATAAGCAGAAGTCCTCATAAAAACTTCAAAGTAAGGATCAAATGCCCAAAGTTGAATTTCTGTGAATTACACAGTTGATAACATATTGAACGTTTAAGTTGGTGGGGGTTTTTGTGTTTGGTTCTCAGAGTCCACTTCTACAACTGCTTCTGTGCAAAGCTGAAAAGTTCTGTCTCAGAATCAGCTTCAGGAACAGATGTTAAGATTTCTTTCTTCCTTCACTCTCATTCCTCTCTATATGGTTTCCTGGCTCATGTTTCAAATAAGAAATTAGAAAAATAAGTAGTCAAAACCACAGATCTGTTTATTCTCTATTTCTCACTCCTTTTTTCCTGCCCGGAACGTAAGTCATCCATGTTTAAGCAACTAGAGTCAGTAGGGATCATATAATCTGGCTGTTTCAATTCAAAATCAGTGGTAAGGGAAGAAAAGCAAACCAGGCGGATGCAGGTAAACCTCTGGAAGACATGGGGGAGAGAGAAGGAAACAATAAGCAGTTAGTACTAACAGGTCACAATTAATGGATCCTTCTAAGGAAAACAAAAATTGAGAAAGAATTTTAGATGACTTCTTGAACAAGCAAGCTGACATTTGTAAAATAATCCTATGAGCTCTAATATAATAAACGTGTACCTGATATAAAACGACAACTGAAGAAAGAATATTATTTTAGGACTTTTTACATTCTGTTCACAGTTTGGTAGCAGCTTCCTCGTGAATACATTATCATAATAGGACAATAGAACAAACAAGCAGAAAAGACACTAGTTCAGCCATTATGGTGTGACACTTGGCATACAAACTACCATTGTTGAGCAGTCCTCAGTTCTGCTCACAGCAGCAGCTACTTTGAGATCTTTCAAGCCTACAAAAGGCTCAGAAACCCTCAATCCATAGTGGGTAGTCCACATCCCTTTTATTCCTATAATTTGCATATTAGGGCTTGCAACAGTATCTGGAAGCAGTCCTGCAGTTTGTACACACAGTTTCTCACCACACAGATTTTTCTTGGGTGGATTCAAGGATCATGATCTATTAGGACCGCTACCAAAGTTCTGGTTCTTGATGTCAGCACAGAGTAAACTTGGTGTCCAAGATCCAGTTAGTTGAACACATTTGATTAGGATGATCCTTAATGAAACCCAAAAAATCACTAGGGAGATTTCTAAACACATTCACATTTTTAAAAATCCTGTGAGGAACAATCAAAAAATCAGTCAAAACAAGCAGTCTGGGTCCAACATCCTGTCTTCAGAACTGGCCAAAAGCAGAGGGAAAGCTGGAAAACGCAAAACCAGGGCAAGCACAGAGTGACACTGTCCCTTACACCCCCTAACCTTGACGTTTACAGCTCATCTCAGCTAATGCTTTTCTGCTCACAAAGCATCAGGGCGTGTTAATTAAGATCATCCCTCTCTTCACTGACCATGTGCAGCGTCTCAAAACTCACAGCCCTGGGGAACTTTCTCCCCTTACCCCAGATATTCAGAATATGAATAAGAAGAAGGGCCTGGCTAGTGGCTTGAGATGTTCACTGAAATACGAAGTAATAAAGAATCGCAAAACTTTTGGCTTGAAGGGACCCCTGAAGGCCATCCAGTCCCTCCAAGTGGTGCTATTTCAACGCTTGATCCGGTCAGCCATGGCTTTGCCTATCCCTTGTCAGCATGGCCGCTGCTCAGCAATCACATTCCAGCCTGTACTGACAAGAGAGGAATTAAAATCCATTTACTGGACAAGTGTTTTAATTTCCAAACTACTGTGTTCATAGATTTTTGGAAGGAAAACCAGCTACAGAATGCAACAAGTTTATTTTGAATACTTTTGTCTTTATCAACACAAGTTTCTCTGAAAGTATATTTATTTGGTTAGCACACAAACTTTACTTCACTAAATATGCATGGCAGGTAAGTTATGTTAATGCTCTTGCAGGACAAAGAGGTGAAGGGAAAGCAAACTTTTCCAAACATCTGTCAAAGTGAATAGAATATGCCCAGACTTATGGATCTTGGCATGGTGAGACTTCTTTCTGTAAATCCATCTGTCATTACTGTCCATTCTCAACTTTGCAGGAACATGAGTCACACACATTACTGGGGAATCCAATCAAACCTCATATCAACCTTAGGGAAAAACACACCAACTGGGACTGAGCTGTTTCAAAAATACATGCACTGGTGTCTGGGAGAGAGTGTAGATAGAGAGACTATAGATACAGAAAGATACAGAAATTATTCTTATTTTCATCTTTGTATGCTGAGGTAGTCAAAAAAGCAACCAATGTGAGGATAGGAACAAAGATCCAAACAAACCAACTTTATACTACCACGTAAATTTATGGTGAACCAACACTTTCAATGTTGTACATAATCTTTTGTTTTCCTTGAGATAAATTAACAAAAACTACAAAAATTAAAGAGTAAGCAAAAAGAATAATCATGAAATTTCAAGATATCTTTGGATAACTAAAAAGATTAGGCTGCTTCTTCTAGGAAGAAAGCTACCTTAGGAACTGAGTAGGCATCTATGAATTCAGGAGTAGTGTAGAGCAGAAAGAAGAATGACTCACCAAGAGTATTCCCAATACAAGAAATACGATGCTTGCACTTAGAGCAGGCCACTGGAAGGGGCATTGTTAAAAGAGCAGTCGAACAAAACTCACCAAAGGTAGGCCCCTGTGTTGCTGCAGAACACATCAGTAGGAACATAACCTCAACTCACAAGCCCTTCAGTTGTACGCTAAAAGAGGCCCCGGGAGTGATCCCTCTCCATTTGCCCTCTTGTCTCTCCGTTGCCCAAGGCTCCTTACACTCGTCCAAGACAAGATAACAGGCAGACATACGGTTCAATACAGTAGATCAATTCTCAGGCATGGTTATTAAAATTGATACAAAAACCCCAAGAAGTGAGTTTCAGTACTGGAAATTTCAGGTCATATGATCATAGAAATACAAACAGAAACATCTAGAACATAATATCACAGGAAGATATCAGCTAAATAGTCATGATAGTCTTCCATCACCTCTTGGCCTAGGTAAATACTCATAACTTGTGAAGCATACTGCTAGTCTGCAATCAAACAATAATTTTAAAATGTAAAATTTACTTTGCCTTCCAAACACTGATTAAGAAAAAGCATCTGGAAGCTACTTGCATACACCTGAGTTACCAGCACACTCAATTAATTTAACATTACTCTTCCAGTAGTAGGTAACCTGAAAAATGCAGTTGTCTTGGCTTCCACCGTTTAGCATAAACTATATAGCCTTTTACTGAAAGTAAACAAAATCACTAAGATTATGTCCCTCAACAGTCTGAGAGCAGTCAGAAGCAGCACCTGAAATACTAGTGTGCAAGTGCACATGTAGGTAACTGTGGACTCTAGTATAAAGGTTAAAAGTGAAAAAAAATTGACTCAAGGTATGTGCTGTGGAGTCATGGTTTGACACTGGCTAAACGCCAGGCACACAGGAAAGCCTCGCACTCACCCTCCCCTGCCACAGCTGGACAGAGGAGAGAAAATTTCATGAAGGGTTCATGAGTTGAGATAAGGAATATGAGAAAACACTCGAAGAGCAAAATAGTCTCAAATTAAAGATATTGAGTTTATTACTAACAAAAATCAGAGGAGGATAATGAGAAGTAAAAATAAGCCCTTGAAGAACACCTTTTCCCCCCAACCCCTCTCTCCTTCTGACCAACAGCACAAGGAGACAGGGTGGGGATTTGGTCAGTTCCTCACCCGAGGTTTTTCTCTGCTGCTCAGGGAGGGGAGTCTTTCCCCTGTGAGACCGTGGGGTCCCTCCCACGGGAGACAGTTCTCCATGAACTTCTCCAGCGTGGCTCCAATCTCACGAGCAGCAGTCCCCCCAAAACTGCTGCAACTTGAGTCCCTCCCACGGGCAGACAGTCCTCCCAAAACTGCTGTGGTGCGGGTCACTCTTCCACAGGCTGCAGTCCTCCAAGGACAGGCTGCTCCAGCCTGGAAGCAGGGCCGTCTCACTCCATTGGGATTCCCACTGGATCACTGCCTCCTCCAGGCATCCACCCACTCTGGGTGTGTGGGTGGATCTCTGCATCCCCTGTGGATCCCCATGGGCTGCAGGGGCACAGCTGCTTCACCATGATCATCACCACAGCCTGCAGAGGAATCCCAGCTCTGGCACCTGGAGCATCTCCTCCCCCTCCTTCTCCACTGACTTTGGTGTCTCCATGTTGTTTCCCTCACATGTTCTCACCTCCTCCTCTTCTCTGGCTAGGAAAAAGCTGTGCCCACTTTGTCTTGATTTTCTTCTTCAATACGTTATCACAGAGGCACTACCAACATCTCTAATTGGCCCAGGCCTGGCCAGCAGCATGTCCATCTTCAGAGCCATCAGGGATTGGCTCTGCCAGACATGGGGGAAGCTTCCAGCAGCTTCTCACAGAAGCTGCCTCTGTGGCCCCCCCCGCTACCAAAAACCAAACCGTGCAAAACCAACACGTGTGGTTTTGTTCTACTGTTTCTCCAACACTATTCACTGTAGATACTGCTAGCTTTCAACATCAACCCTAGGCTGCAGTGGTTACCAGGCTCCTTCTTCAGAGATGCATGACGGACGTCACCATTAGAGCTTTGGCTTTGTATTACCTTCTCTTACTTCTTCTCTTGGGTGGGCATTGCTGGAAGGAATTTTTTCCTGGTTCAAAGAGATTTGTTCCTATCTTCTTTTGCCAGCTCCTGAAAGCCACTTACATACTATCTCAGCCCAAAACCTCTATAAAACACTATATTCCTCTAGCTGGAACAAAGAAGAAAAAAAGCCAAAAAACCCCCAACAAGACCCAGAACAAGCATGTTCTGATGAGAGTGAGTCATTTATTGAAGTCTTTTGAATTGTCTTGCAGTTAGGAAAAAACATCAGCATTGAACTTTGATCTACATTTTACAAAAATACCAAAATAAACTCCAGTAAAGAACAGGGTATTGTACATAAAGGACAGGTGTATGTCCTTTGAAAACATAATGTTCTCTCCTCCCTGCTCCTTCACAGTGTCAGACAGCATTTGTTTTGCAGCACTTCTGTCTTGACTGTTGAGTTTGGGAGCAGGCAGTTGAAAACAACTAGTTTGGCTTTTGATTAAAACTTTAGCATCCACAAGATGTGTCTTAGAATTATGCCTAGGAACTCTATTGAAAAAATCCCCAAACCCCCACAAAAATACAAAACCCAACAACACTCCAAATTGCAAATTCACAGTACAAACACCAATAAAATAAAAATTAAATCTTCCCAAGTTTACAGGATAACAGACACCTATGGACACTTTTCCCATTACAGTCTAACATTGACTTTAAAATCCAAAAATAGCATTTAATTATATGTCAAAATTAACTATTTCGCCATTGATCCTTTAGTTAGAAACCCACAAATAGAATTATTCCCGGAGCAGACCCTACCATCTCAAGTATCACGAGTGATGCTGTCTCCTGTAACAAAGCCTCCAGCTTAGCACTGTCTGTTATTGTGAAACTACAAATTATCAACATGAAAGTCTGTGCCATGTCTCACACTAAAAATTGTGCAGACAACGAAAATCAAAGCCAAATTCTCATCAAAATAAACAGCTCCAAGGCTCTCATGCTGACTGAATAATTCATGATCACATTTAATTCAGTTCAAGTTTCTATTTTAGTTTTGACAAAGCCACTGCAGATAATCCAGACAGCAGCAATCATGTCTCAAATACTCCAAGACTGATATCTGGATATCACCTTCTGGGATATGCACAGTGCCTTGCCCACCCGTGAGTCATCAAACTAAGCCACATAGACGTTACCCAAACCCAGCCTTTCCACCCTCTGTATTTTGCCATTCAAGACTGAAGTGTTTTCAAAGCTTGTCTCACTTATTTTACAATTCTCAAAAACAAAGATCACCTCTCACTTTTATAATAGGGCACATAGGCTGACTGATCCTGGAAGCCCTACACAAATACAGATGAAGAGTGAGGAAGAGTAGAAGGAGTATTTATACAGGGTAGGCTTAAGTGGCATGCATGAAGTGGTAGAGAAAGGGGAAGCTCTGACTCAGAGGAACAGAACAGCAGGTGCTAGACGTACCTGAAGAATTCATACCTTGCAGAAGCAAGAAATGCTCTGATGAAACTTAGTTACCCAGTCTTACAAACTTGAATGCAGTCATGAAAATTTCACTGCCATTATTCTATTCATGTAAATGCAGATAGGACCAGCATCTGATTTTAGGATTTAACTTTCACATACAGTTGCAATCCAAATAAGCTCTGCAAAAGCATGGAAAAAAGGCATACCATAGACCTTCACCTGGTCTGCTGCACCAGTGCAAATTACTACTTATGCAATAAGAAATAATAATTTTGGTATTACTCATCACTACTTACACAGTGTGTGTGTGTGAAATTAAAAGATTTCTGGAAAAAGTATTTTTTTGGACATTTTGTTCCAGTCTTACCAAGGAGAAGCACTATCAAATTAAGTGCCACACTTCAGACCCAGCATCACAAGACTCATGCAAATGTGCTACAGAGACCTCTAACTGCTACTCCAGTTTTAATGTACTGACATCTCTTTGAACACAACATAGTCATTTTTGTCCACCATTAGGATTGTCCATCATTAGGCTGTAATTATGCAACTGACTACCAACACATTACAGAGAAGATAAAAAAATCGCACTGTTATATTCTCCACAGACAGTGAAGCACAACCCTCTCGCATATGTCTTGGCAATCAATTTTCTCCCATGGCTTCTGCACACGCACAGCATGAACTTCCACCCTTAAGAATTAAAAGTGGAAGTTCTGCCTGCTGTGTGCAGTGTTAACTGCCAAACTTTCTCTGCCCAAAAAAGAGTTGCAATTGCCTAGTTTCACCTCATATTGCAGAAGCTCAATTCAGCTCAGCAATTGTTTAATTCTATTTCATGAGCAAGATTTCTGGAGGCAAAAAGGGCTTATGTACAGTTAAAGGCAGCATAGCCCAAGTGTTCAGGACTTCACCAAATTAAGTCCTTTTTAAGCCACAGGAACTATATACTTATCATGAACTGTGGAAGAGTATTCATCTCCTCTCCGAGAGATCACATGGACATTAAAAGCCTGACACTTTCCAACCACCCTTATTAAGAAATCCAATCTCCAAAAGCCATAAAATATTTTAGTTTCAATTCACAGACAAACATTTTCACCAACACAGATTTTATAAGACATGATGTCTTCACTTCAGTGGATTAGACCCTGTACCATGAACAACTCCAATGAATAACTGCTTATGTGTAAATTATCCACACTGTTACATGAGATAACAACAGAAAAATCCATTGCTGAGTTTTCTGTTATATATCTCTCTCATATATCTCTTTACTTTACAGCTGTCTTTGGAGGGACTCCACAGGGAAATATGTTGTATTTCCTGTTAATATTGTACTCATAACAAGTGCATTTGACAAGACAGGAAACAGTAACTTCTATAAGTTTCTTACTGGGTCCCATTCAGTTTTTAAAGATGTTAAGAAATATTTGATTGGCAAAAATGGGGGGAAATGAGCTGCCTAGAGAGGAGGTAAAGTGATCTGGGCATTCAGGCCACTCACACTACTCTGTGTCACTCTGTGGCAGAGTTCTATGGAAGAACAAAAACACTGAGTTAGAGCAAAGAAAAGATGCAATTCAACGCAATTTTATAAAACATATGGGGTCACTCTAAAATGAGCATAGATAAAACCATATTTAAATATTTATAAAATATATAAAAAATAAAAACATATAAAATCATAAATGTGATTTTTGAGAGAAAGGAAATTTAATAAGTTTAATAAGTTTATTTAATAAGTTTGTCCTGTTCAAGACTGCTGAAAAGGGCTTGTTGGAATGCCACAGACAAAGCTATTAAAAAAACTGGAGGAAAAAAAACAACTGCAAGGTGTGTAGGGTAGCAGAGAACCTTGACTGCAGGAGCCATAGAAATGAGGTAAAATTCAAACAATACAAAGAGCCATGTTGCTGTCTGTTAGAAACTTCTTAGCTGAATACAACAGAAAAAGCAGAGATGACAGCTTAGGACTCCCATCAGTAAATCAGAGAAGACCAGAAGTAAACTTTTTCAAGGCTTTGATGAAACTGAAGGAGATAGAGGAGGTGGCTTCCGACACTTGCAAGGGCCAGCTCTCTGACCTAAGACCCCAGAAATTACATTTTACTTCACATAGCAAGTTACTGTTAAAGATAAAATGCTTTCCCAAAAGCAAATAAGAGATGTTGGGCTGGGAGGCCTCCTCCTCTGTAATAAAATATCTGTAATTGTTACAGTCAGGGAACATAAAAAGCTCATTTCTGGGCACACATAGGACACTTTGACTTGCTCACTAGTCCCACCTGCAGAAACCCTGTGATGAAGTGGTAATGCAGATTGCTGGATTCTCACACTGACTAACACAAGAGCACCCCATATCCTTTCAGTTATGGCACTGCAGATATATTATTACTACTCCTTACAGAATTTAGACCCCAAGTCTTCGGATCCATGTAAAATTACTAAAACAATGAATTTTCACATATGCAGTTCTTGGAGAAATCCCACTTTTTTCTTTTAGACCTCAGTGGCATGAAGCTAACCAACTGCTCCAAATTTTGCTGCCAGACACAGGTCATAACCACCCCAAGGCTGTTTTAGACTTCTTCTGAGAGCAGTGACCCTGTGAAAATGTTAAGTCAAATGGGTGCTCTGGTTTTTCCAGTCAAGCTGGATAGTTCTACTCGTGCCCTTAAATATTTTGCTAAGTCAGGCTTCAATGAAGGTCAGGATTGCAAAGACATAACAGCTGCACAGGGTCATTCCAAGCCACCTAACATCGTATCTCTGAGAATGGTCGACACAGAATAATATGTACCAGAGCAGCGTAAGCATGTGTGACACCTCCCACATCCATTCCATACTGAAGCCCTTAGACATTTCCAAAACACACTGGAGTAATTTTTGACTTATTAATCCTCCCAAAATCTCTCTTTTACTTATTTTTGTACTGTTGTTGGGAACTCACGCTATGTGCACCATGGAACACTACCTCCTTTTTTATATATAGCTGAGAAGCACGGCACAGTCTGACACATTCTGTAATTTGCAGTCATTATGTTTTTCATAGAGACTGCCATCTAACAGATACAGATTTTTCAGAAAACTTTCATTAAAAATAAAGCAGAGCCATTTTAAAGTCCTCTAGGTAGATATAGTCATATTTCCAAATCTGGTGTGAATCAACATGCCCTGAATCCACAGTAGGTCTGAGACAACAGCTCTGATAGTCTTAAAGGCAATTTTACAGTCAGCATGGTGGACTTACCATGCAGAGAGATCTCTTTGGAAATGGGAATTTGCCTTGCGTACACTAAAAAAACAAGTCACCTTGACACACCAATGCAGTAGGTATGAATCTGCAGTAGGTCAGAGACAACAGCTCTGACAGACTTCAAGGCAATTTTACAGTCAGCATGGTGTACTTACCATGCAGAGAGATCTGTTCTGAGATGGGGACTTGCCTTGTGTACTGTAGGAGACAAGTGGAGGTCTCAGGAAAAGATGCCCCACAAAAGTTAGCAGTAAGATGAGAAGAAGGTGAGAAGTCATTTTGCTAGTGATGAGACCTATGGGGAGTTTATAGAAGCATGCACTGCCGACCTATTTCAGCATCAATTTTTTTAAAAAATAGTGTACTGAATACAAACAAAATGCTGAGAAAATGTCATTTCCCCATAAAATCTGAAGTTCTGGCTTATGCTTAATATCTCATGTTATAGAAGTTTCTTGTGTTTCAATTCCTCTTGCAGCTTCCAGAAGAGACACACACACATTTGCAGATACAGTTTATCCCATAAAAGCTTCAAAGAAATGCATTTGCATCAACTGTTTCTTTTTTATATTTCACTTCATTAAAACAGCCCCCCAAAATATACTTTGCCATTAAAAATAAAAACTAAAAGAAAATAATCATTCTCTAATCTTGTATTTTAATTTCAATCGTGATGTATGCACAGGTATGTTTAAATTATTCAGCCACTCTTACCACATTCAAAATACGATTGCCTCAAAACACTTACCATGAGTAAGCTAAGAAATATGTATTTGGAAGTTTACAAAGGCAAGCTAAAAGCAAGTCTATGAACAGTTCCCATTTTTCTTGGGAGTGGTATCTTCACCTGTGGGTTGGAAACTACCCTTCCAGCCAAGGGAGTTTGCTCCCACTTGGTCACACTGAGACAACCTCTGCGGTGTTGCAGGAATCCTCATCCAAAAGCAGAAACTGTCTCTGCAGCCAGTGCTCTCTGGGAAGGCAAAAGCCACAGCATGAAAGGCATTGGGCCATCTCAGAGCTTGGGGCACTGAAATTTCTAACTTTTCCTATATGAGATCATAAAAAAATTCACCCTACTTCTGCATGGAATAAAATGCAATAATTTTGTAGTTATTGATCATGTTACTGCATTAACAAAATGAAGAAGCCTTACCGATGTTCACAGCAAATAAAAAATATTCCTGCATTTCTCAGGCATGCCAGTTACTCTTAATTTTCTTTATTGCATGAGACACTTGCCAAAAAGTACACTATTTACACAGATTCAGACACAGGTTTGCACAGTGTTTACACAGGTTCAAGTAACTAGATTATACTATGAACACAGTAATTTCACTGGTACCCACCACAAATTATTCTATTATCCTTGGAAGACTAGTGAAGAGGCTGTGACTGTACAAATAGAATAAACACATTCTACTTGGAAAGGATTTATAAGCATGCTTTACTACTATTTTAAAGGCTGATTCTGAGAAAATTAAACAGCTGCAATAGTGCCCATCTTACTTAAGATGGCTTGGTTTAATGATTGTCTGTGTTGCTGCTGACAGGTAGACTTGCAGGTGTTTCTGCCTAAGATTACTACTTCTCACTGAAATGTGTTCAGCATGAAGCAGCACGGTAGTCCTCGTGAATTTATACGTACAGCAGAACATACACGACCCACTGCCATACACTTTACCTTTCTGTCGCTACCAGCAGTATCAGGAAAGCATTTAATTCATGTTCTTCCTCATGTGACTAGGTTCTCCGTGAAAAGAAACATAATAGCAACCTGCAACAGCCTACTCATCCACCTTGCTTAGTTTCTTTGACCTATTTGGGATCAGAAGCAAACCAAACAAGAAACCATATTTTTTTAAAGATTGATTGCTAAATTCTTCACCTTAGTGCTCCACTTCACCTTTTTCTTCAAAATGAAATGGACTTCCATTTCTGTATGTCCTCACTGAACATATCTGCAAGCATTAAACACACAGTGGAGCCGCAGCTGTAACTACATAGATGTTATGGCTGATGGTAAGATGAGTAAATAATCACTCATTACATTTTTCACCCTGAATATTGATCTAACAGTGCAACCTCTACCCTAGAAGTGAAATACATCATCACAAAAAGTAAAAAAAAAAAAAAGTCAGTTACCAAACAAGGAGGAGGGGCAGCAAGCACTGCAATTCCATTTGGGAAGACACTGGGACTTTGATCTGATCGAGTTGTTCAAGGCCACCTACCTCTCTCTTACAATAGTGGCACAACCGAGGTGCTTATGCACCTGGTCAGGTCCCTTAGTACAAGAGTGGCTGTGTCTCAGCAAGAGCTGTAAGGTCTCAGTCCTATGCCTCCAACCTGGAAAAGGAACTGGGCTGTAGTTAGGTGTAGTCAGTGCAGTCAGCTGCTGAAGCGTATATCCAGCCTGACAGCGCGCATTCCACAGCTGGTGTTGCAGTAATCATTAGCACTCAAGCTTTAGTAACCTAAAGTTGGTTTAAAACTACTGTGGGTATCTCTATGGTAACATGCCTTTGGACCTCCGCACTGCAGCATGAAGTGAAGTTAGCACTACCAGACAGTGAGGAATTTTTCAGCTGGAGCCGCCCAGCTAATAGAAGATATTAATGTATTAGAAATAAAGCCTTTTGAAGAAGTAGTAGATCAGGTGAACATTTTTATCAAAATATAACCAGAATCTCAAATTGAATATAGTAAGTTCTGATTTACGTGCAACATTTTTCCAGAATTTTGTCCTTGAAATATTTCTCTTGTTGAAGCGAAATTTTCAAATAAACAGAAAAACCAATTCTCACTAACTTCCCATTAGCATACAAGTCTATTGCTGAGTGAATTTTTAAGCAGGCAAGCAGGAGAAGTTTGGATGGAGGCTAGAGAAGATGCACAGAAGGTGCTTCCCTGTTTTATGCTTAATCTTGTGATAGGCAGCATGAAGGTACTTTTTTGTGTCACACAGTTATGCCATGATTTTTTTCCTGTCCATGGCATGCATACTGGCACTAAAAAAGAAGATACACCTACATTGTCAGATATTTATCAGTTTAGATAATACGCGGAATAGACAAGGAACAACTCTCCTGCAGAGTGAGGAAGAATGATTGAAGACACTTAGCAGCTGGTATAAGCAGGCTGTGAACTGTGACCAAAAAGAACCAAGAAATCCACACATTTAAATGTATCCTGCTTTGATCCCATTTTTAGTTGGCAATACCTCTGCAACTGTTCAAAAGGGCAAGGAGAGGGGGAATAAAATAAATAAAATTTATTTTGGGAATAAAATCAAGCAAAACTGGAGGAAAGATGCCAGCAGACAGCTCACCCAACCTGCAGGTAAGAATACAGCAAGTATATGTACAAACATGCAAAAGAATCTCCCACTGTTCAAAGAAGGCAGACTATCCTCTTCCTATGTGACCACTTCCTCAGTGATCCTATGCTAAAAGAGTAAGTGAAAATTAAAAATCTTGCAGCAGGGAGAGTGGCAGATCAACCAAAGGGCGTGGTGGCAAGAAGCACTGCTGACATCTCCAAGTGATGCAAATCTTGCATCCTGCACCGAGGCCCTGCCACTACCTCTTTCACCCACCAAGTAATGTTGAACAGTTATCAGGAGTTAGGAAAAGCCATTAGTAGGAGCAGCACTGCCCTGCCCAACGACAGCTAAAATAGCTAAGGGCTGTGTAGGAGACATAAAGCCAGCTGTTCTGATCCCTGTTAGCCCCTTAGCCACAAGAGAATGTATCAAGGCCCAGTCATTTATTTCTGTTGAATTAAAAATAAAAAGTAGGAAATTTTTCAGAAAATTTGAATAGCCTTTTGCCTATTGCCTATCTAAAAAAAGCCACACCTTTGTCTCGCTGATGTCAGTGGAGTCTTTCCAGATGCAAGATTTGCATTCTAACATATGGAGTGGTGACTTCTTAATTTGGACTGCTGGCCTACACATATGCATTTCACATTTCTGCACTGGAGCTGGAAGTGCAAAATTATACCAAGTTATTACTGTTGTATCATTAAACACTATTTTGTATTTTAAGCTCATTTCATTAGATTTTGAAATAAAATGCTTCTCTTTCTTCAATGATAGGAAGTAATACACAAAAAATTCAGATGATTAAGGGTCATCCTTTGATGGGCAATCATCTGCATCAATCATGCAGGAAAACAGTATTCTCCGACAAGACTTTACATGTGAGCTACAGAAATAAAGAGCTCTTTTCAGTTTTAAACTATCTACAGATTTGCAGATATTTGCAACCAAATGAACAATAAAGCAAACATGAAAGGATGGCCTTAAAGGAGTTACTTCCAGCACAGCAGATTTTTCAAACCTAAGGTGAGGTCACAGATGTCTTATAGCTCTAAAGGGGCAAAAAAAAATCCTTCATCTAAAAATAGCCTCTTGTATAAATGCAATGGAACCCATGAAGAAGATTCCCTTCTTTGAAGATAGGTCATTACTGAACTCTTTGAACTGTATGGATGGTCTCTAAGCCACTAAAACGCCAGAGGGCCAAAAGAGATCTGTATGTGCATCAGCTGTTCTAGTTAATATGTATCTGCAAACAGACACCCGTTCTGGTTGAGTGTAATACTCGTCAGTCCCACTAGTTTTTCTGTTCTTGATAATTTTATTTCACATTCATAAACCTGAAAGAAAAGGTCTGATATCTCTAACATCAGGATGCACAAAATCTAATTTAAAATGATGACATTTAAAAGATATTGTCTTTAAGACTTGCACAACTCCTGTCTTGAGTGTGAGTCTTAAATAAATCTATCAAACACATAGTTTTTAACCCACTAATGGCATGAGGAAAAAAAAAAACAGTTCAGTTGCTCAGTCCAACCTCACCTGAAGGACTGGAGTAGTAAAACTCTATCACACTGAAAGGAAAAAAATGCCAGAATGTATCAAAGAAACCACTGCACCAAATAAAATGACAACATTTATACAAAGTCACATTTGAAAGAAAAAAATTACCATCAAGGTTAAACGACTCCCATGCACCAGACTCACAGAGCTAACACACCCTGTGAATCCTCTCCTGGCAATATTCGAGTTGGGATGGCAATACAGGACTGCATGCTGCCATTTAACGAAGTCATCACAGAACTTATACCAAAACCAAGTATACCAGTAGTATCTCCATATTAGAACAATTTTGATTCTTAGTGGTTACTTGTTTTGCTTTGGTGTTATTTTGTTGTAATTTTGGTTTTGGGGAGAATACCTTTGCCTCTCTTTTGTCAAAGCTTTCTTCAGAAAACAGGTGGATCTTCAGTTTGTCTAGACAAATATTAGACACTTCTCTCTTGCTATCAAATGTTTAATTATAAGATGTAGAAGGAGTCCTCTGCTATTGTGATGGGCTCATTAATAAAACAGAGACAAAGCACAGACAATCAAGTGACTTTAGGCAGCAGTGGATGCATTACTACAGCTTTGTACACAGAACATCATCTAGGCAACTCCTGGTGAAGCAGCCCTGAGTGGCAAGATACGTTTTTGTTGTGCAGCTCTAAGATTTGGACAGAAATCACTAGATTCAGACATCACATCTCCTCAAGACTCCCAAGTGTCAAAGACATCCTGTGCCACCAAGACAAGACTTTTATTTCCCCCCAAAACACCTCTCTACCCACATGCCCCTAAAGCGCCATTCCCTCTGGCATGTCTCTGTCCTGACCTCCTCCAGCCCATAACAGAGGACCCACCCACAACCACCCCAGCTTAGGCTAGATTGATCACTTTTTCCCCACTTGAACAATGATATCTCACCTGCTTAGCCCATCTCAGACCTTCACTTCATCCTTCTCTTCTCTAACCATCCACCACACTGCCATAGTACTCCAGCTGACCTTTTTGATGTCTTTAGAACAAAGGTAGCCGAAGATTTTCCCAGGTTTCCACCAGTACACTGTGGCTGCCATCCAGAGCTCTATGGGTGGGGAATGCTGTCCAGCAGCTGCAGAGCAGCACACCATGTCCATGAGAATGCAGGAAATCTTAACCATTTTGTCTTGCTATCCTAGTCTCCCTCACATTGCAATTTGGGGTAAAATGAAGCAGCCTGAAACAAGGCCATGGCAAGGTGTTGTATCACCATGTTGACATGGCAGTTACCGACTTCCTCCATGAGCCACAGCATTGCCTGGAACCATTAACACAGCCCTAATCATTTAACACATGTGAATGGGTTTATTCTGAAATGTAACATAACCACCTTTTCTGAAAGGTTGTGTTATAATTAAACAACTGTTTAAGAAAGATTTGTCTTTGCGACAAGGAGGAAGTAGCGATTCAACAGGCAGGACTCTTTGGAATGCATGGATTTCAGGGAAGCAATCTTAAAAGCAAGAGAAAGAGAAACCCAGAAGAGCTAACAGTCCAGGGAGAAGAGTACCCACATGGGGGAACCTTTTTAGACTCTTTCAAAACACAGACTTGAGCTTGGGAGTCTCTCCAGAATACATCCTAGTTATCATTAACACCTATTCTGGGATCTCAGAAGAAATTTGATTAACTTTGGAAAAGAACACACACAAAAAGCTAAAGCCTCATTTTCTCTCTCATTTTCTAAAAGAGGTTTCTTGGTTTTCTGGCTAGCACAGTGGCTTGATAAATTGCACTTCATAATGGACACAATTACTGCAGGAGAACAATGACCACTGACAACATTCAAGCTCACAGTGCCCTCAGACAACCTTCCAAATCTGCGACGGGAAGAGGAAAGCCTCTCTCACTGTCCCTGTGGCAAAACGGCTGACCTAAGAGCAAAGGGAAAACTGGCTGCTGGAAGCAGCTCCCTAGCTAAAACCAGAGACCTCATGTCCAATCCCACATTCAATTACATTGATTTTTTTTTTTTACAGCACTGACAGGTATACCACCTGTAACTATATCACTATTGATGAAAACATGCATATAACAAGGTAAGAATCAGACCTCACTCCTCCAAATGTAAACAAATTAATTGTAACTACATCTAACAGGCTGCAGCTCTATATGCAAACTGGCTGTGAGCAGTTTCTCCTAGGCTTACAGACTTTGAATAGTTTGATTTTTAATACCTATATTCAAAACTCCATTCTGCCCATTTCAGCAGACATTACTGACATTACTGACCCCACTGATGCAGAGTCTCTCAACTACCCATTGTCCCTTTGGAGCTCTTATTTAAATGCGAGTTAATAATATCCATACACATGTTCACACTTGGCTTCACTGTCTGTGAATTCTGTGTGCTGGAGTCCAGGTGACCCAGATCTTTGCAATTCCTGCTCCACTCTTCCATGCTAGGAAACCAACTGCATTGGTCCAGTTTTCCCATCCTTTTGGAACAAAAGCTGCCTCTTCAGATGCAGTCTGAATCCAGGGCAAAAGGCCAATGAATTGTAAATCTACATCAAAATTAGATCTGCATTTTCAAAGAGTATAACTCACATTATTAAGAGTTTAATATTGAGACAATTTCTGAAGTAGCACCATTTAGCTGAGGGGTTTCTCAACATAAATCTATGCTCTACCTTTTCTATATCCAAGATACAAAATATTTGGCATTGGATAGCCAAGTCAGTGGGTAGAGATATACAGGGATTTTTAAAAACTATTCTCCAGAGTACCTCGCTATTCGAAGAGTCAGAGGTAATACGAAGGAACAGCAAGTCTCTAATGCATTTTGTTCTTTTATAGCTGACAACACAAGTGAGAAAGACATTTATAAATAATTGGATGCTGAAGGATGGGGCTGTGGTTGACACAAATGGCTGAACTGAAAAGGAAAAATAAAGTTCACCACGAAATGGACTAATGGTCCTCTCAAGCGAAGAAAGTTACCTGGAGTAGACAGTGCCTCCAAAAATCTGTACGGAATGTCACCTTAACTCAGAATTAATAATGTATCTTTGGACAGCACTTCTTCCTCACATAGAAGGAAAAGTGACTCAAGCTTCATAAGCCAAAAGCACCAGTGTTTTGGGGGAGTTGTGGAAGCTCCTGCAGAATGAGCTCATTCTACTTTATGGCCTGTGAGATTGCCCCAGAGAAGATGCCCTCAGGGAAGCAAGGGGACAGTCAGGTGTTTTGTTGCTGCCCTGCAAGGCTGGTGACTTACTGGGCTAGAAATGCACCTACTGATCTGTGCCAGAGGGACACAGTACCACGCAAGAGATCATCAGGTGGCAGTTGTTACTGTAAGCTTGTGCCCTCAACCACTTCACGCACACAGGCTGCTTTTCACAATGCTCTGTACTTTTATCCTTATGTGAGTAAATGTGATTGTTGATTTCCTTAAACTATAATCCCGGGTTTGACAGGACTCACCAAAAAGAGGCAAACTGTGCTACATCATAAAACACTTCACACACTATTTTCTAGCAGCCACACAGGTACATCTAGTGTTCACTAAAGGCACTTTTAGAAAAGTTACATGTACACTAGAGACAGTGTCAAAAGATTAACACCAAGCTCCTCAGAAGATAAAACCTCAGTCTCATTTTCTGCATAGCAAACAGTAAAAGGTGGAAAACAGATGCTGCTAGTCATCAGTTTACTTAAAACTGCTTGGTGTTTTGGGCACTGAAAGCCCATGTTCCAAAATAAATTTTTACTGAAGGACTTGGAGAGGTCCTGGACCTGTTGAGTCCTAACAATGAAATGATCGAGTCTCATTGTTCTCTTTCAAGTTTTCAGCAATTCTCTTTTCCTATACATATGTGTGCACACACATAAGTGCTCATTTTATATTTAATGATTTAAATGCATAGCAGTTTTGGAAGTCCAGCATGTTGTGTGACTCAATGTGAAGTCATTCACCAGGCTCCTCTTTGCCAGGTGGTTTAGTATTTTCTGAAGAAATGGTTTTATCTGTTCTGTAACAGTTCTTCTGTCTAGCATCGCTTAAGAGCATAACTACAGTGCTTGCCGAAGTTTACCTGCATCATTTGAAGGAGGAATGGAAAGGTCAGATACAGAGCAACAAAAGTCCTTTTAGTGTATTCATTTGAGATGTCTGGGCTTAGTCACAGAGGAGCACTTCTATACTAGCAATTTTCTTTATGGTAAGAGCTATTCAGGCCAGCACCTCTCAGAGAACAGCTAGCCTAAATTAACAAGGTCCTGCACTGTAACATATTTCAACACTTTTTGGCCTGCTCAATTTTTTTATGCCAACTCTGCAGACCTCAGCTATGTTCAGAAGGTGTCTTATGTCTGAGGTGTCCTACTGAGTTGTGAAATGGACCTCCATCACACTAAATTACAGAGTTGGGAGGTTTATTTTCCAAATTTATACTACATCTGGTATGTTCCACATGCCACAGAACTTACTAGCAGTCAGTTAAACTGTAGTACACTTCAAACAAAACAAGAAGTGCAAAAAGTACACTGAGTTTCCTTACACATGGTGCTGCTTGAAAGACAACTGCATTTGAAATCAAGACAATACTTATGACTGCATTTCTCCAGGACCTGTGGACCTGATGCAAATCTCTCTCTTTCTCAATGTTCTCCACTTTGTATTTGGCAGCTGCAGTTTTTGACTTATTCCCTCAGATTAAAAAAATAAATAAATAAAATTCTAAAAGCTAGGTCCTTGACATTTTGAAGAGAAGGATAAGTCCCAGCACTTCCACCTTTGAACTTAATACAGACCAACGCTGGCAAGAGGTACTGTCCCACCGTATTTTTTTCATATTGCTGAGCTTTGCTTCTAATAATTATTTTGCTATGGAAAAACCTGAAAACTGTCAAAACCTATTCCTATTGTGACTGATCAAGAGACGTTCATAAAAAGGTCTTTCTCTTCCACAAAGAACACAGCATAAGAAGAACCAAATAATTACACCTGCTGTTCTTGTAATTTCAAGAAGAAAAATATGATAAAGCAATCAATGGAAGACTGCAAGTTGTTTGGAGGTTTTTTGCCATCTAGCTAATATGTTAGCAACATGAGCTTCAAAACTTGTCTGTTGTTGTAAAGTTTCTTTAATGCTAAGCCTCAAGATATTCAAGAAAAGCAGAACTATTCACAACTTCTGCTTGAGATTTGGCCATAATTAAAAGCTGTAAACATACATAAGGGAAGCATTTTTTTACCTTTTCAAATCCCTAAGGAAGTGTCTAAAAAACTGTTTACTTCTTGCTAAACAGCTGGTACTGTTGCACTTCAGAACCAGCAATAACTGAGCAATGGGCCAAGCAGCCATTATACAAGTCAGCATCTTCTCAGCTCTTTGTTATGCTTCCATGATGGAAGCTAAATTCCCTGTATCTTTATACAAAGCTGATGGAGGGCTTGAGATATTAATACTCTTTCTTTTCATGATACTGTTTGGCTTTGTTAAGGAGGGTACAAAAGGAAGGAATGTCTGTTTTTTTCAATTGAGTGCTTCTGCCCAAGTACAGTAACACAGCGTATGGCTGGGCACCAGAAACTGTGGTTCCTTTTCCAAATCAGGGTGCAGATGCATCTTCTAACACTTAACAAGTCCACCTGAGATCTTTGTCAGGCAACCTGTAGATACTTGTTTACCAAGCTTTCAAGATCGAAAGAAACACGCTCACCCACCAAAACTGCTGAATGGTTACTCACAAACAGTGTGAGTGGGATGGGACCAACACATCTCAATGCTCTGAACAGTTCAGAACTTTTCATTAAGGAAAGGAGAAGAAAAGGAAAGAAAAAAATTGTCTTTTTAACACTGACCTCACGCCAAATGAATACAGATCAAAAAGACTTTGAAAGTAAGGTTTAGATAAGCTATATATTTTAAGTGACATGTGATCATTTTTTGTTTGGTTTTTTATTTTATTTTTTATTTGAACTGAATAGGGTTGAAATTATTATGGGTTGATTTATTTTAATGCTAGTTCATACCATGGTGTGGATGAGTTTTAAAACATTATATAAAGGCAGCGTCAAATGTAAACAGTGCAATACTTGACTGTGTAAACAACTAAAGAGCAGTTTAGAACACAAAATGAAGACGCATCAAGCAACATGGTTTAAGTAGTTTGAGCAGTTACACAACTGGAAATTATTTTGATATATAATAGTGCTAACAGCCATTTGACCAGTACATTGGTTTTGTCCCCCAATCCACTTAGATGAGACTTTGTGGTGGTTTAACCCCAGATGGCAGCTAAGCCCCAGGCAGCTGCTCGCTCACTCCACCACCCAAAGAATGGGGAGACAATCTGAAGAGTAAAAGTGAAATAACTCATGACTTTTGACACTTTAATCAGTAAAGTAAAAGGTGTACACATGAGCAAAGCAAAACAAGGAATTAAGTCGCCACTTCCCATGGGCAGGCGGGTGTAAAGCCACCCCCAGGAGAGCAGGGCCCCATCATGTGCAGTGGCTACTTGGGAAGACAAACACCATCACTCCAAATGTCCCCGCACTTCCTCCTTCTTTCCCCGAGTGTGATGCCATGTGGTATGGAATATCCAATACAGCTAATACATGCAACCAAGCACTACAGCAGCTAAAAGCACACGGTATTGCTAGACACTCTTTAGTACCAAAATAAATAATACTTTTTTTCACTTTTGAACTTTTATGGAAATAAATATTGTTATCATGTACTACTGGAGAAACGTGTTCCCACACTTTTCCACTTCTTATAATCTGTCAAGTCTAGTATACTATTTTGCCTGTATGATAGTTCTGTAATAATACAACCCTGTTTTAGTCAACACTTCAGTGTGATGTACAAAACCACGCCAGGACTGCCAGTAAGAACAGCAGCCCTAACTCAATTAAAAGAAAAAAAAAAAGAAGATTTTACAGATCTTAATTCTTATAAGAATGGGAATATTTCTACTGTATAATTGAAACAGTTGTTAGATAACTTAAAAAGTCCCAGACACCTAACAAACTCATAATTTTTAAAAAGAAGTTAAACTATCAAAAATAATCACTGAACCACAGAATCATTTAAGTTGGAAAAGAGTGGATGTGGTGCTTAGTGCCATGGTCTAGTTGACAAGGTGATGTTAGGTCGTAAGCTAGACTCGATGACCTCAAAAGTATTTTCCAACCTAGTCATTTCTGTGGTTCTGTGAAAAGACATCCAAGATCAAATCCAATCCTTGACCAATCACCACTGTATCAATGAGACCATGGCACATAGTGCCACATCCAGTCATTTCTTGAACAACTTCAGGGATGGTGACTTTATCACTTTCCTGGGCAGTCCCTTCCAATGCTTGACAATCCTTTATGTGAAGAAATTCTTCCTGATGTCCCACCTGAACCTCTCCTGGAGCATTTTGAGGTTGTTTCCTCTCATCCTGCCACATGTTGCCTGGGAGAAGAGATTAACCCCCACCTGGCTACATCCTCCTTTCAGGCAGTTGTAGAGCGCAAGAAGGTCCTGAGCCTCCTTTTCTCCAGGCTAAACACCCCCAGCTCCTTCAGCTGTTCTTCATAATACTTGTCCTCCAGGCCCTTCACCAGCTCCACTGCCCTTCTCTGGACTCATTCCAGCACCTCGATGTCTTTCTTGTAGTGAAGAGCCCAGAACTGAACATAGGATTTGAGGCATGGCCTCACCAGTGCCCAGTACAAAAGGACAATCCCTGCCCTGGTCCTGCTGGCCACACTGTTGCTGATCCAGGCCAGGATGCCATTGGCCTTCTTGGCCACCTGGGCACACCCTGGCTCATGTTCAGCTGCTGTCACCAGCACCTCCAGGTCCTTTTCCTGTGGGCAGCTTTCCAGCCACTCTGCCCCAGCCTGTGGTTGCTGTAACTCAAGGGCAGGACCCAGAACTCAGCCTTGTGGAACCAATAACATTACAATACTGATCAGAAAGTTCAAAAACCTCTGAAATACATATAGTTTTAATAACTAGAAAGTTGGGAAATATATTTGTTTATAACAGCATGTAATGTAATAACATATAGTAAACAACTATTGAGAACTGAGTTATGACTCTAAATTTTTTTTTTCAATTCTTTCAAATTTTTTTCAATTCTGAACTTAAAACAATTGTGAAAGTATTTTAATTTTGCTCTCCTCTACATTAAAAAAGAAATAATATTTTATCTTAAGTATTGCACTCTGAAATGTAAAAAAAAAATAAGATAAATCTACAAATCCAAGAAACGTAAGAATTGTTTTACTCCAGTCATGCTTGAATTTTGTCCCAGTCTTTGATGATGAAGGTTCTTCATCTGAATGAGTAAAACAGCCAATGTGACTGCAGACAGTTCTACAAGCTTCTCAGCATTTGAACTAACAAACTGACAACAGGTGGTGGGGGTGTTTGGGGTTTTTTTCTGTGATTTCTTCCACTTACGTTTTCCTTAAGATGACTTCTGAATTTTTAAATTGTTAAGGAACATTTTACAACTTTGGAATTTCTTACTGATATTCTAACAAAATACTAGGATTACATTGTGACATGATAGCCTGCTTTCTTAGTACAACAGTAAAGTAACCTAAGGTGCGGCTAGGATCATGACACCTTTTTTTTTTTTTTATAATGAATAAACTTTGGAAGGGGGCAACAAAGCAAAATTTACTTTCTAAAAGGCTTTCAGGGAAGCAAATGAAAAACCTACTCTGATATTAAAAAAAAAAAAGAAGGCAAAATAAAAAAAGAACAATCCCAACAAACCTCATGGTAAAAAACCCCAGCGCAATCATCTCTTTTCAGGTGTTGAAGTGAAGACGTTGGCAGGCAGGTTGCAGTAGTGCCTGCCTGAACCACTGAGAGGGGGACCCAAGCCTTCCAGATACTCTACAGACACAGCCCCCGCCCGCCCCTCCAGGAGCATCTCCACAGCCCTACACCAGCAAGGTGCATCTGCGTACGTGTGCAGATCACAGCGGCTCGGTTCTCACCCAACATCCACGCCCAGTAGCAACAGTTCATTTTAACCAGACACGGCGGGAAGAAAAAGGGATGAAGTAAAGCCAGCACCAAGGACGGGCTTGTTGCAGTTGAGAATTACTCGGGGTGGGGGGAGACTCTACGCCGCTTCTCCCAGAGGCGCCCACTCTCTGCCATCAGTCACAGAGCTCGAAACAAACCCCTTCCCCGCTCGCTGGGTGTGCGCGACCGACACCAGCACAGGGCGCCCCGGAGCCGCACCGAGGCTGTGGGCTCGGGGCGGAGGGAGGCGGAGAGAGCCCGAGGGGCCCGGCGGCTGCTGCTCCCCCCCGGCGAGCTCCAGGCGAGGGGGCCCCCCCGCAGCAGTGCCAGCCCGGCCCGGCCCGGCCGCCGCAGCTGCGGTGAGTCAGTGGGCACTAGGGCACGGCTCCTGCCAGCTGCATCCCGCCCGCCGAGCATCCTCCGGCGGGGGAGGCGCTGGCTCCGCGCACGGTCGTCCCTCCGCCGCGGCCGGCGGGGACCCGCGCCAGCACCGCCGGAGATCCCTCCGGAGCGGCGGCTCTTACCTTGGCGCTGGAGCTGCTGGTCTGGGTCTCCGCCTCGACGCTGCAGCAGTGGGGCGTCCTGGACCGGGCGGAGGCGCCGCCGGACTCCCTGCGCTCCTTGCGGCGGGGGCCGGAGGAGGGCGGCGGCTGCCGGCTCTGGTAGGCGAGGACGGAGGGGATGCAGTCGGCCGCGTCTGTCTTAACGAAGAGGCCGTGCAGGGTGGTGGTGCCCTGCGAGATCGTGGTGGTCTGGTGGGGGGAGTTGGACTCCNCCCGTCACCCCCGCCCGCTCCCCGCGCTGCCGCCGGGGTTCCCAGACCTGCTAAGCCCCTTCCCCTCCTCGGCAGCGTCTTACGAAGCGCCTGCGACCTGCGACCACCGGGCTGTGTCCACCTGGGGTGGGGGAAGGAGGAGGAGGATGAGGAGAAGGATGAGAAGAAGGATCATCGTCGGGGATGCAGCCCCCTCGCGACCCAGGCAGAGGGTCTGCTTTCAAGCCTCCCCTACGGACAACATCACACACACACACACACACAACACACGTCCCCTGCAACCTCGGTTGTGCTAAATACTTGAAAAAAAAAGTTACAAATACTTACTTTGACAGTCAAAATGTACCCTACTCATGGGTGAGCAAATTTCGATTTTGGGGGGTACTGAAGCGATCAGTTTAGAGCCACATAGCACCCACTGCAAGTTATGGAAAAAAGGCCAGAATTGTTTCACAATACTTAGTGTTGTTTTTCAATTAAGCCAATATTCAGTGACATGAGTTGCCATTTTACCCTAGGTGTCTGATAGCTGCCAATCCCTGTTTCCAGTCCCTGGGGAGATAATCAAGAAAAATGTTTAATGCTACAGAGATTTACACACCTTCTTAGCTTTCCATGGTGAATAGTTTCATTGACCTCAGTGAAACCATGTAGGAGGTGTAAAGCTAAACATGGAGGTTTTAAATCTTTGCAAGATTTTACTTTAAATCTCTCTGTTTTAAATGGCACATAATAAATCCTTCAAGAATTGGTAATGTCATCCAAGCAGTATGCTTCCTGCCTAATAAAGCATTTATCTGAAACCCAGTCACCAAGGAACGCTTGTGTATACACCTTTTCTTCCTCTTGGAATATTACCTGATGTTTGATCACTGTTTCTCCACCTAGTTTTAGTGAGTGATGTAAAAATACTAGAAACATGAAGCATGGTTGGTGCAAGGATTGTAATGTTGAATGACAAAATGGTCTGAATACATTATTTTGGTTCTTAATGCTTTTGAAGTACTTTCATGAATTAGATATCAGTTTATTCATAAATGATGGTTTCACAGCTGAAGTGCCTCAGTTTAGAGAGACTTTGAGCTTTTAGCCTCAGTCTCTCTCGATCCAGTTCATGGGTCATTGCAATTATGGCAATATAAAAAGGCACTAATACATCAAGGAACTGGACTGAAATTATCAATCAGTTTCACAAAGTATTTTCAGTTTTCCAGTTACCACAGTGAGCCGGTGTTGGCCCTGGTAATCAGAGTTTTCTAGGTAATTGTTTTCCCCACTAGTTGTCACTGTTCACAAATCAAGTTGTGGCTTACCTCCTGCATATGCTACATATTTGCATGCTTGCCCACCGCCACAGTGCTCTGCTGGTGGCTGTCTTTGAGGACAACCTTGAAGATACGCTCAGTATAAGTAAAATAAAGCAGACTGTGTTTCATCACTCACCCATGCAGCCCTTCTTGCTGCTTAGACTGCAGTTCTGGATGAGACCTCACTGCCTCTCAGAGCATAATGCACTTAGTTGCAGACGAATGTGTCCTGAAACCTCACTTAACAACAGGAGCAGCCAGTTTTATGCATTCATTGCAATACTCTCAAGTCTCTCTTCCTTTCTAGTAATGGTTGGGAAATTTAAGTCGGGGATTTGAGCTGCCTGCCCTACACCACAACTTGAGATTTGGAAGAGAGCCAGGAGCTCTGGAATGCCACTCAAAGCCGATGTGTGGTACACCCAAAACCCATCACTTTTGGGTAAGCAACGTTACCCAAAAGACCTCTAAGATTTGTTGACTATCTAGTTTGAGACCTTTTTCATGGGAATTTACCCACCCCAGGTATCAACAGCATTTAGAATTTTAAAAAAGGATGTGAACATAAACTACATTTTGACTTTGCAGACTGAGCTTGCTGAAAATATTATGCCATACCCTAAACTGTGTTGCTAGCTATTCACAGTTCCTTTTTCTGAATTGGTATCAATTATCAGATAAATTATTTTGTTAGTCAGTCAGTCAGGTTTCCTTAACATTCTAGTATTCCAGTTTCTGCCCTGTTCCTATTCAATTCAGTGACAACTTTGCAATTGATTTCAGACAGCATTGCAGGAATCTGCCCATTCTCACAGATTTCCCTTGCTTAGGTATACATTTGAGTTGATGCCAGAAAATAAGTTGTAGGAATAAGAAGTCACAATTCTGGAGAAGCGTTGCTAAATGCAGCTCTTAAGGAGCAACCTTCGTGCTGTTGACTTTAGGTTAATGGTGAAAGAGCACAAGGAAAGACGATGAGCCTCTCTGTGCAAAGTGCCAGAGTGCTTGAGAGGAGTGAAGCCTGCAGGATGGGGAGCTATGTGGACTGCTGAAAAGCAACAGAAAAGTGGGAAGAGTAACAATGCTTTGCCTGACAGCAGAATCACAGAACCAAAGGATGGTTGAGTTTGAAAGAGTCGTCTGGTCAAATCCCCCACACACCCAAGAAGGACCATCTATAGCTGGTTGCTTGGGATGGGCATATCTGGATGTATTTTTTAGTATCTGCAAGTATGAAGAACACACCTCTGGACTACCTATTCATCCCAGTGCTCAGACACTCTTACAGTTCCCTGCCAATGTTCAGAGAGAATCTCCTATTTTACAGTGTGTTCCATGTCCATTGCCTCTGGACCTGTCACTGGGCACCACTGAAAAAGAGTCTGTCCTCCTCACACCTTCCCTTTGGTTTTACATTGATGATAAGTCTGCTCTTCTCCAGGCTTAACAGTCTCAACTCTCAGCCTTTCCTCAGAAGCATGGTGCTCAGGAGGAACTTAGAGAGACAGAACAAGTCAGTGATGATCAGTGTGAGCAGAAGCTGGAGTGGAGCTGAGTGAGTGGCTGCAGAGGGGAAGTATGTCTGTCACCGAAGTAGGAATGGAAGGAAAGTTAAAGACTCATTTTCCTACCATCAGTGCTCTCGCCTGTATACGGCGAACCAAGAAGACAACCATGGATCTACCAAACAAGGAGAAAGAGGGAATATTTAAAACACATGCATGCACACTTGCACCACCTCTTATAGCACGCTCCAGTCATGCTCCTGAAGTCATCCTGCTGCCGTATGCCCTGCCTGATGAGCACTAAAGCAGAAGGCTTTACTGTGAGCAGCATGTGCCAACCAAGGACTTACAGAAGGGACAGATATATTGGAGTAGTATCTGCCCTCAGAAATGCATATTTAGTATGGCCCCAGAATGAAGTCAGTGCATCCAGGCACTGGAAAATATTCACATGTATCAGTTTTTCCACTACTAAAGAACCTTTGCTGGCTTTAACCGCAACTTTATAAATCCTAACAAATTTTATGCTCAAAGGAAACCAATTTTTTACACATGACTAATTTCAGCATGATGAATTTAAGCATATGAGTGATTCTGGAAGCCAGCAGTGGAACCCTGAAGCATCTTGTATTTTTGTTTTTTTCCAGTAGAAAGCAGTGGATATATATTCTCTATGGTGTTTACACCTGCAAATCCCTCCAGAATGAGGAAAATATACTCCTCAAAACTTTATATCCCTTCCAAAGCCAGTCACAGGCTTCACTCTGACCTCAATATTAAGGCTTTATGCTATGAGTAGATTGCTAAGTTTATGTCAGCATTATTGGAAGTACCATCTGTAAATCCCAGTTCATTGCAGTAAGAATATACTACTTCAGAGGTCGTATTTTACAGAGACTTGAAAATCTGGTACTTGACAACCCACTACCGAAGACAGTTACCTCTATTCATGGTTCATTTACTGTAAAACCAGTTTAAGAATGTATAAATAAGCCCGTACAAAAAAAAATTTACTAGGCTCTTAGGAGGCTCAACAGTTTCTCAGTCCTTTCATATTGGTCCAACAAATTTCTTAACTACAGTAGAAACTAACACCCTGTACACCCAGATTAAAGCAAAGTCAATACCTAAAAATTATTTAAATTATCCAGACTACATGCACTGTTTTTAACTTAAACTAGATATGAGAAAAATAATCATGACAGCTAGAATAGAACTTGTCTCTGTACACATCTGTTCTGTTAAAAAAACCCCATCTTTATGGTACTTTGATAATATATAATATATAATCAAATGCTAACTTCATGCTTTTACTCAGCAACAATACAAAAAATCATGGCACTTGGAAATCAAAAATCAAGAGGTGAAGGTTACTTTTGCTTGAGAAAGAGCAAAGTGTGGTTTTCAGTCCACAAATCCAATGACTCACTCAACAAAGAAATAAAGAGGAACGTCACTGACAGCAATGACCTCTCTCAAACTCAACCAAAAAGCAAAATAATCCTTTTTTTTTTTAATTCCTGTGCCAAATTCCTTTAATTTCATAACTTTGAAAAATCATCCACTGCAGCAAAACTGTGTTTTAGTTTACCTTGGGCTTGTTACACTGTCTCTGTGACTGCTGTGAATAACAGTCTCCCAGTCGCAAAATCCTACCAAAAAGGTACCCTGCAGTAGGTATTGTTCAATAGAATGAGGTTCCTGGAATTGCTTGCTAATCTCACCATAGAGCCTGACTTTGATCTTCCTTTAACAGTCAGATTTTGGTGGCCTTGGACAATGCCACTTAGCCCAGTTTTGCCCAGAAGTTCATAAAATACTTTACATTATGGATATTTTGCAAGTGGAGAAAGAAGCCTGTTTCAAGGGAGCAAAGCTGAAGAGGCAACTCAGTCTGGTTTCCTTTCCACTAGCAGGTCTTGCCACTGTATAAGTCACTAGGCACAAAATGTTCTGAAAGTGCACAGAGGGGAAGGTGGCCTTCCTTCACTCTCTACCTTCTCCACCTCTCTATGTGCGAGCAAGGAAGTGCATCGGTTCCTGCCCTTCTCTGTCTGCAGTTGTTTCTCCTTCCCTAGGGCTAGGAGAAGATGCAGTCCTGGCATTTTGCTCCTCACTGCTAAGAGGTGATGAGCTGCCCTAGGGATGCAGATTCCTTCCTGGGATGGACATCTGCAGTCATTTTCCCTAGAATGGGCCAAATTGGTACTGTCCTTACTATCAGCTTTATTTCGAGAGACACAGCAAACCTTTACTACGCTGCTTAGAAGAGGACGAGTAACATATAGAAACACATAGCAACAGCAGTCTTCAGCCACTAGCAGTAGCAATAGGTGTTAGCATTTAACTGAGGAGCTTAGCTTCAGGCGGGACAGCGGCCACATACTTCTAGTTACGAGAAAATTTTCTAGAACAACAGTGATCACACCACATTTAAAAGGCTTAGGCTGCTGCTCTCGAGCAAACCCTTTGGTTTGCCTTTGGGTTGGCTGGAATCAAATACTTCACAGCACTCAAAAGTTAAGAAATGCAACTGCGGCTCTCCTGCCAGCACTGAACAGTCTCCCCAGCAGCACTGCGGTGGTCGTTTCCTCACAAGGAGCTTGTTCTTTGCTCGTTATTACTTCAACAACAGAACCCTTCTCCCCTGATTTATTCCTCTCCGGGAATATCTGCACAGAAAACCCCTCTCGGGTGGTCACGGCACCACCGGTAAAGTTGACTCCCTGGCTTTGGGGCTCCGGGCACCGCTGAGCACAACTCCCGGCGAAGCCGAGCCGCGCTGGACGGGGCCGGGCAGACGCCGAGGTGGCACCGGCGGTGAGACACATCTCCAGCCCCGCGGGAGAACGCCCGGAAAGTGTCAGCACCCGACGCCGTCGTGTCCCGGCTTCGGGCACCCTGGGGCAGGGGGCAGCCCCTGGGGTCGCCCCGGCACACCCAAACCCGTCCGGCTTCCCCTTACCTTCCTCCCCGGCCCGTTCATCCTCCAAGGAGCGGAAGGGAGCGGCGCCGGAGCGCTGGCGCCGCTGCCCAGGTGAGCAGGGCGGGCACGGCGGCCGCCACCACCTTCCCCGGGGCCGGCCCGCCCCCGGAGCTCCCGCCGCCGCCCCGCGCCCGGCCCCGCTCTGCTGGAAGCGCTCCAGGAGGATGAGCTTCGCCTCTGAGCCTCCCGCGGGGAAGGAGCGCAGAACGGCTTCCCCGACTTATCCTGCCCCCACGGGCCTCCCCTCTTGCCCCTGCGCTGTACGGATCATTGTTTGCCCTGAAACATTTACTAATGGGCTAAAGCGCCCGGGAAAAGTACGGCGAACCAAGTGCTTTGAGCCTGGAGTGGTTCACATGGCTAGGAGTTACACAGCCTTTAAGAGAGAGTGGTAAATCCACACGCAGAGATGATAGCTCTTGCTGGTTCTTTTCTGAATCCTCCAGTAAAACTCAGCCTCACGCTCGAGCAGAAGGGACACAAATTGCCTGGAGTTGAGAAAGAGTAGCATAACCACGACCTGGAGCAAGTCTCAACTGCAAGAGGTGGGACTGGAAACATACTTCAAACAGCCTATTTTCACCTTTGAGATATTCTAGTATACAGCAAGTACAATGTAGGTGGAAAGCATCATCTTGGGAATGACATCTTCGGGCTTGACTTGACTCTCTCACTTTGTTACTCTTCCCCCCATGCCTTAAAAACAGCTAATGTCTGTTTTTACTTTTGGAGTATTGCTATTTCTGCAGACCTCATTAATATTGTCAATGCTTTGTAGAGGTACACAAGGCCTCAATGAGGGAAGTCTGTAAGATACTCAGACAACACCACAAAAAACAATCCCTACCCAAAAGAAGTCAAAGGCCTGCACACAAGGCAGTGGAGAACATGTCAATGTCACAAAAGCAGAGCAACATTAAAGGTGACTGGGAGCTGTGGGACAAGTAGTGGTCAAGTCACAGCAACTGTCTAGCCAAAACCACCAAAAACCCCACCAACTACTGCACAAAATAAACCCAATGCACTGAACCTGTGCAGAAAATTAGTTCTAGACAGGAGAAGCAGAACCAGCATTGATCAGCAAGTTATGTCAGATTGAGGCTAGGGACTGTGAAGATCTGCCCTATTTCTAGGGAAAAAGACATACAGTCAGCAAATACAACCCTTGAGCTCCCCAGAAACGCTTGACAGTGCACATATTGCAATGTCCTCAAAAGCAGGTCAGAACATCCTCCTTTTTGTGGCCATACATCTGCAAGAGCTATTGTCTGGGAGCTCATGGCCTTGACACTCTCTCAAAGGTCCTGGTCCTGCATGGATGAGCTGGGTGGGAGGTTAGCTACAGCCTTAGCTGCATGCTGCCATATTCTTGGATACCAGGGACTGCAGCCCTGATGTGGTCTCAGAGGAGGTATAACCTTTTTTCTTCGGAACTACTGGACAAGTGCCAGGTGTCAATCAGCAAACCAGAAATCTCAGAATCAGCTTCGCCCAAGTATATCCAATAATTGTCAGAGAAGAGCCTGCACTGGTACTCTGCTTCCCCAGGTGGACAAATTAGGGACTAATTAATTACTCTTGCCATTCTGTGCGGCCATGCCGTCTCTGCAGAAAAACCCAGAAGAAGTATCTTACCCAGACATGGCATCACAATCAGATCACGGTGCTCAAAAGTGCCCCCAGCACTAAGTTTTGGATACAGCAACATAGACTTTTTGCAGTTTCCTCACAGTCCTTTCCCTGCATTTCTCCTTCATTATTTTTTTAATGCAGTCCTTATATACCAGCTTGAATTTAATCTCTCCTCAGGTTTTCAGACCATCACAAGAACAAACAAAAAAAAATCATTAAGGGTTGGTGTTAGAAGCTGAAGTAAACAGATATCTAACAATACTATCTAGTAAAGCACAGCTGGATGAACAGGACACTGCCTGACAGAGGTTTATCATGGGATATGTACTCAGGAAAGTATTGCTTGTGGCTAAGAAGGAACCATTTTTCAGAGAGCAAGTGTCATTCAGTAATAGTAACAATAATAATGTTAATAAATAGTAACAATAGTTATAGATTTACATTCCTGGACAATTCACTGCCATTTTATATAAAATATAAAGATGACAAAGCTGTGGGCTTTATGCTGCTTTTTAGGTGCCTGGTTCTTGGGCACTCCCAGTCCCAGTTCTTGAGCCTGGACTTCAGAACCACAGGGGATGAAATGGCATTGCTGGTCACTCGAGAGTGAGGGGTGTCAGTTCAAAGAGTTTCCAGCAGACTTCAGACAGTCCCGATAGCATTTGACTTTGATGGGACTGCTAACATGAGCGAAAGGCTGCAGGATACTTCACTAATCCTCTTATCTATAGGCTTCAGAATGTATCAATTATCTAACTTGCCATAGTTAATCTTTCACAGTGTAATCTTTGTATGCGGTCAATGCCATAATATTTTAAGTACATATCAGCTGATGTTATAAATTGCATCAGTTGATATATACAGTAGCTTCTTGTCTTGCCTTGGAGTGGTTCATTGGTTGACGGACAATCTATTTATTGTTACACATGTGGTCTGATGGAACTATTTTATGTTCTTATGAAGTAAAAAAAAGTAATTAAATATAAAAATAGTATAAAAATAGCAAGCAAAATTTGTAAACTACAACCTAGAAAGCCACAAACCTCACACAAGGCAAATACTCATGAGGGATATCACTTCTCTCTAGATTTAGTGCAAATCAGAAGAGAACACTACACAGCACTGAAGAAGAACTACAGATAGTGAAATGCCCAATTCAAGGAGCCAGACTAGCAGAAGTAAGCATTCTAAGATACTTTTGTCTAGAATAGGGAACATACATTTTACCACGTATTTCAGATGAGATTTTCTCACTCTCAAGTATATTTAGGACACCTAAGGACAGGTCTTTTGGTCAGCATGAAGATACTGTTTTGTTCTATCATTATGCATCTTTGGTGGATCATATGGTCCACTCCTGGTTCTGTAGTAAGCCATGCCACTAATAGAATCAGAGGAAGGAGACATTCTCTAATTGGGAAATAGTTCAAAGGAACTCAGTAATTCCTCACTTGTACTGTGTTCTTCAAAATACAAGGAATTGCAGAGCAAACTGTAAAATAAAAATCTCCTCTAGCTCAAGCAAAGTTCTCTGCACTTTTTGCTGTCTCTCACAAACAAACAGTAACTAATAGCTTTGGGAATTTGCTGTTGAGTATTCACTGACATAAATTTTGCTATAAAATAGTATCAGGAGTATTCGCCTTAGCCATTGTAGGGAAATTCTTCTTCTCATTTTGGCAGGCTGTGTACTTACTGAGGATATCTTCCATCCTGGAAAGACATGAACATGGCTTTCAAGAGCTACAAATACTTGGCAGAATCCTGTTGCTTGGCTGGGGTACAAAAGCAGGAAGCGGCATGAATCATTCTGTGTCTTTAATCTCTCAGGGTAACGCTTCAAACACACAAACATGAATTCACTATTTTAGAGCACTCCACAGCAGGACCGTGTTGTAAGCAATCCTGTGTCAAAGATGATTATTACATCACAGACTATGTACTTGTGTGACACCCATGCATGGATGGACAGGCACACGGCTCATGCCACGGTAACTATGATGAATACAAACTTCACGTGAGTCACTGACATTTTAAAAACTCATCAGTTCTGGGACAAAAGACAATATACCTGTGCAAAACGTGTTAATATGATGTTTACAAATGAATTCTTCTTCACCTGCTAGAATACAAATATTTTAACAGGTGCATTTGAAAACACTCCAGCATTATTGCTTAAGAAAACACTACCACGCTCATTGTACAGAAATAATCTAATTTTTTCATGTCTTTGCAATAATACAACAAATTTGCACAAACACAGTCAGTCCCGAACAACTAATGAGACAGACACAGCAGAAAGAATCCTTTCTGTTGCATGTTATAATGTCTAACACAGAGTCATTGCACCAAAAAATAGTATATACACATGTGCAAGTCATAGCTTTCTACAAACAGATTCAGTTTAGACAGGTTGACCCTCTTTTTGGATTTTTTGCTTTCTATTATACGTATGGATGAATTAGAGTAGCACAGACAAGAATGAGTTACTCTAGGAATGACTGAAGTGATTTAATTTTAGAAATACAGTGAAGGTTCCTTAGATCCAGCAGTTGGTAGAAAAAAATGTCACCAAACCATTCTACTTCATGTAACATTGTAACTGTATATCCTTCGCATACAGTAGTCTCAGGGCATCTACAAATTAGTTGTAGTTATATCAGGCTTGGAGAAAAACAGTTTCCAGAGCAGGAATTGAAAAGCAGCAGCACTTTAAAAAAAAACCATAAAGAGCATAATAAAACATACCAATTTGTGAAGGATCTGGTGGTGGCAGAACTATACATTTCTCTCTGAGCTGCACAGTCCTGTCTTTAGTGCAACAGCTGCAATCTGCTTATTTCCACAAGCAATGAAGATGACTTGTGTTGCCCTCCAAGAAGAACCCAAGTAGTGTCTTCACTACCTTCTTCCCAGCTGAGGTAGTAGGTGTGTTGAAAACACACCTGCAAATGAGAGTATAAAAAGCTGTGGTGTGTTCAAGGTGTAATGCTCTAAGGGCAGCAACAAAGAGGTGCAGTTACCCCTTGTGCCTCAGTCCTGAAGGCAGCCTGACATTTCATAAACCTGGGGGGTAGAGTCACTGAACTGCTTGCTGCATACCAATAGTTTTACTCACAGAGTGGCAACATGGTATCTGCCAAGCCAAGAACTCCAAGTCCGGTTGCAGTCTGCAGTTTATCCAGCCTGTAGACTCCACAGGGGTATGGATGTATTGCTGGAAGGGTGGTAACCAGGTCCTACCTATCTTGCCACCTTTTTACCATGGTGCTGGCTTGCTGTACGTCTCTGCATGGCTATGTAGTGTCTTTTGTACTTACAGCAGCTGAATGTGCTCTCCTTTAGGAGACTGACTGGTTTCTCACAGGCCCCTTAGGCTGGAAAATCACACCACACAGACTGTGAGATCTCCAGAAGAAGAGCACCCCTCACAGAACTCACAGACAAAGGCAAAGGTACTACTCAGTTGAGTGACAACTTCTGTTGCAAGGACAAAAGGTATGAAAGTTACCATTCTTCCCCAGCTTATTTCTGGTGACAGAATGAACACATGAGATTGCAGGTCAGAGGGCAGTCCTACCTTCTTCTGGAAAACACCTCCTAGAAAAACCTAGGGAAGGAAGACCATTTGCAGCAATATACAACTCCTTGCAACTTGTTTGCTGACCCAGACCATTTTCATGCGCAAGTCAGGTAGGTAAAATATTCTTTATTTGCAGTTGCAAATCACTGTGTACAATGTTTGCAGGCTTGTATCAATAAACCAAGTTCAAATCCATTTTAAAATCTGACCTTTAAAATGACATAATGGGTTTCTCAGTACATATGAGAGGGATTATTTTTCCATAGTGGGTTATTTCAGATACTAACAAATACTACAACTTCAGCTAAAGAAGGAAACAAACCCCAGTAAAAAAATCACGCTGCCTTAGACTTATGACAGTACCCATTAATTTTTATTAAAATATGCTTCTGCAGAGACTACCCTGCCTCAGTTTCCCATCAAGCTTCCAACCTCATCCCATTGCTTCTCCCTTCCCTGTGTCTTTTTCCACCTCTGTGAGCATTTTCTCTCTTACAGTTTTCACCCTTTTGCTCCACCTGTCTACAGGGTCACGCCTTGGCTTTCTATTCCAAAAAACCTTTTCCTCAGCAATAATAATTTGTAAAACTACTGCCTTCTCACACCATCTCTCTCTCACCTCCAAGATTTTGGATTATGTTGTTTGCTTTCTACCTAATTTTCTTGTAATTAAGTGGTGACCCCTTAAATCAGCTTTCTCGCTATTCCATCAAACAGTTCTTTTAAAGGCTGATGACATTCCCATGTATCTGAGTCCTCCATATTGCTGGAAGAGTCAATAGTGACAGTGACCACTCACTCAGAGGGCAATCATGATTTCTAGTTGATTGAGCACAACCAGAAGTATGATTCTAAATACAAAAAAGATCAATTGGAAAAAAGAAATGATCAAATAAAACAAAGAGACAAAAATTATCCCAAAGTAGTTCTGCCTTCTATCTGTGCCCATCATCACATGTCCATCCTGTCTTGTGACCAAGAGTAGTAGGATGATCAAAATTAAATTATTCTAACTGCATACATATGATACTTCTGCCAATTGCAAGATCATCATCTATAGCTACTGCTGCTCTTTCACTCACATGACTCTGAAATATTACTGATCAAAAATACTGAAGGCTGATGGATGACTTTCTCCTCTTCCTTTGTACAAGGAGTAGTTTAGCATCAGTTAGTACTTAATAAGACCACTATTATGCTGATGCCAAGATGATTTTTACTTTTTATTTTATGTACCTTTTACACAGTTCTGTGTATCCAGAAGTATTAGCATGCATACTTGTAATTCTTTAAGTCTGATAACTTAGCATAGTTCTAGTGTTCTGTAGGGCCAGGAGACCAAACACTCCAGAAACTGCATCGCCAGGAGACTAAACATTCTACTATCCTGGGGGCCAAGGTCCCCTTCTAGAACATATTCTGTAAACTAGAAATTAGCCCACCCAAGCCCCCTTATTGGGTACCCTTATTAGATATGTTAATGTGTAAGGTCTATAATCTGTATACGCGATTTACAGTGGGGTGTGCATTGCGCTGTGTTCCACCTTGGAAAAGTGATGCATCAATAGGATCCTATTAAAGATACCGAGGTAAACAACCTCCTCTAACCCTTTAACTGTGTCTGGCTTTCATTTCCTAAGACTAGGAAAAGGCATCAATACAGATACATTTGCTCCAGCAGAAGGTCAACAAAGCCTCCCTGAAGAAATTGTGATACCCAGTTCTACACAGGACTATAAAAAAAAGAATCAGAGGTACAATCTGTTCTCAAAAGGAGTGAATTCATTGAAACTCTAAGAAAACTCCTTGTCTTTGTCCCTGAAAAATTACATTCGAACCCAAGTAACTAAAAACTCTGGCTTACTCTGGAACAACTTCACCCACAATATGCCTGCAGAGCTGCATAGAGCAAAGGCACTCAATTCTGTATCCACGGGGCGGTCAGGCACTTTTCTGGAATGCTTCATTTACAGAGACTTTATCTCCTTTTCCTCACCCATCTTTGAAAATTGTCAATAGCCTACAGTCATACATACTTTTCTTCTTGTCCTTTGGGTGCTCTCTTTCCTTCCAACCCATTCATTCCAGGAATCCCCTAAAAGGTGGGCTTGGTTTTGGTTTGGGGGTTTTATGACCTATAATCTCTCAAACCTGTCTTTAATTAAATAATGGTTCTTTACAGTTTCTTGGCCTATCTTGTAGACTGAGGCAGAAATGGGGAATAAAATGTTGTTTGGGTTTTGTTGGCACTCTCTAGGTATGTGGCGTTCCACAGATTACTCAATCACTGCTAAAGCCTAGTTAATGTGTGAGGCTGGTTGCTAGCTGTTCAGACATCCTGATTATGTAAAATTTCCTGTCTTTATCCCTGGAGAGTATAGAAGGGTCTACACACAAAGTTTTTGAAGTCACCACAAACCTCCCACCTGGTGGAGGTTTTTAACACAGGGTGACATTACACAGTGCAGTGAAATGTACTTACAGCAGAGTGGCAACGCTCATCATGCATGAGGCTCATGAAAGTTCTGTGCATTTGCTTAGGCTTTTTAGTACGGGTGACAGATTGAATAGTTTTAGGACATGGAATGCCTCCTTGCATGGGAAATCAAGTTGGTAAGTTTGGAGAAGACATATGTGCTTATTTCTCAGAAAGAGACAGAGAAGGGAGTGAGCCATGTACTTCAGGTTTGCTTTCCCTACAGTGCTCCTGAATTCCTGGATTCAACCACATCTATTTTAATCACTTGGAAGCCGTTGTTTAATGCTGATTTCACATTTGCAGAGTAGTAAGGCATGTTTGGCCATACGAGGAGCGACACAGTAAGACAATTTGTGCTGTGCTGATCGTTAAAAATTAAATAATGCCAAGATGATGAAGAACTAACTCATTCAGCAAGAACCCCTCACCTTGCAGAAGCTCTAAATAAAGAGACACAGGGAAAACAAAAAAGCAAATAAGCAAAGCAGCCCAAACAAGCAGGAACATGAGAATTAAAGGCATGGCTAGCCGCGTAAGAGCCCCAAATCCCTGAAAAGGACGATTTACCAATTCCCAGTAATACCGCTATCTGAGCACCCCCTAGTGGCCCAGAATAAACAGGTCCAGAGACGAAAACGGGATCCCACAAGGGGAAGAACGCCGAAGAACGTAGCGTCTCACTGACTTTGTTTGGACAACTGATCACTGTACGCATGCTTTCATTTGGAAGACAGGGGAACAACTCGACATTCAAAACCAGTTTTATTATTTATCTTTTTGTATTGTGTTCCCAGCACCTCCTTAATTTTCCTGTCATCTGACTGGTTGAAAACTTCTGTTCATTTAAGACTATTCTACCATTTTGTTTTAAACGGATTTTCCCTGGAATGTGAGACTAGAACCAAATGAAAAATAATAAGATAGTATAACAATACTGGGAGGGAGATATGAAGGGAATAGAAGTCAATTTTGAACTGATTTCCAATACACCTGTGGCATCAAAGTATATTTTAACTTAATTGCAGAACATACTGAATTTGTTTGGTTTGAATGCAAGGCTATTCACTGTTTTGCACTTGTATTTAACCTGGAAAAATAGTGGAGAGTGATCTAATCTGTAGTGTTCATGCATCACAGCTTTATAGTTCTGTATTTTTTTTCCATAAACCTAATTTTACATGTGTACATATTTTTACATATGTACGGAATATGTTTCGTGTTTCCTCTTTTCCACAATTATTTGATTTACAGTCTGTTATCAGTTGTGTTCAATGTTCAAGAAATATAAAAACAGTTTACTGTTTGTCCTGGTTTCAGCCAGGGTAGCATTAATTTCTTCTCAGTAGATGTGACAGGGCCGTATTTTGGATTCTGAATGAGAACGGTGTTGATAACGCACTGATGTTTTGACTTTTTGCTAAGTCCTGTTTATCCTAAGCCAAAGACTCTTTTTTCCCCTTGTTTCATGCTCTGCCAGTGAGGAGGTAAAAAAACGAACTGGGAGGGAGCATAGCCAGGATGGATAACCCAATCTGACCGAAGGGGTAATCCACATCACAGAACGTCATGCCCAGTACATAAACTGGGGGAAGTTACTCAGAAGGGGGGCCAATCTGGGTTTGGGAAGGGAGGTCTGACATTGGTCATCGGGTGTTGAGCAGTTGCAGAGTGCAGCACTTGGGTTTTATTCCTTCTTATTACCATTATTATTATTATTATCATTATTATTATTATATTGTGTTTTACTTTATTTTCAATTATTGAACTGTTCTTATCTCAACATACAAGTTTTGTTTCAATTCTCCTCCCCATTCCACCAGGGTGGGAGGGGAAGAGAGAGGGGCTTAAGGGAGCGGCTGTGTGGTGTTTCAAGTCCACCTGAACTTAAAAACACCATTAAAAGAAAAATAAAATTCATCCAAGATAGCATGAGACCTCTTTTTCCTATGGAAATATCCTATATTTACCACATTTCTAGATCCACCAGACATTACACCTGGAGACTTTGCCATAGTAAAGGCACTTGCAGTTAGAAGGAGTTGAACTAGTGCTGTCAGACAGAAGTCCATCTCTTATATTCTCTTACCTCTACTACAGCTTACCTAACTAATTTTCCCACACCAGGAAAAAAATTTTCACGCATATATTGCTTGGGTTCGTATAGAAAATGACTATGTTCTCAGGCTTATGGATTGAGAAGAGAAAATGGGAAATATCTTATGTGCTGGATGAAAAGCATGGAAGACTCCTAAGTAATTTAAAAATCCAGGCCAAAATTTTACTCCAAAATGGTCAACGGTCTGGAAGGTGGCAATCTAAATGCTGGGAGTATTTCAGACAGCTCACAAAATCTTTTGACGTGTCCTTGCTTGGGGTCCTGAATACAGCCATGGTGGTCCACTGAAAATGCATATTCCTTCTTAACTAGTCATCTATTGAGAGAAAAATTGAAGTGGGAATCCCAGCAAACATGTCTAGTTACCAATTATCTTTTAGTTTCTCATCTTCTCCTTAAATACATGAGAGGAATAATTTATACCTTGATTATAAGGTATGTAGATGAGGGGTCATTTAAAATCTTTGGTGGAGCATGTATTTCAGAAATACAAGCAGAGGAAATATCTTCATTACAGTAAATTACAATTAAAATGGATTTGGAAGAGACGCCACTCATATTTTAAAGGCAGCCATGAAAAATGTAATGAGAGCCAGACCCTGATCTGCACTTACCCAGTTTGCATTGGTGTAAGTCTGCTGCCTTTGAAAGACCTTCTCTCCCTTTCTACTCCTCCCAGTGAGATGAGAATCAGGCCCACAGCCTACCTGCCCATCCTTGCCATGATGATGATGAGAACGATAATGAAAAAATTAATGGACCTGGAGTCAGTATTAAAAATTGCTTGTACCTAATACTAATTTTCTTCATGGCTGTGAAGCCCTCTTTTTGATGAGAAGAAAAACAGAACAGTTACCAGCTGTTCACATAATGACGAACACTAATAAGGGAAGACATGCATGTTAATGAGCTGGGGGAGGGGAATCAGAAGGGGCACTCATCAGTGTGCAGCTGTAAGTGCAAATCCTTCCTCTGAGTATTTTGGAAATCTGATGCCATGTTGGCATGTTACACTGGCAATTGAGACTGAAATAAGCCCCAGGTAAGGAAAATAGCACTTCCAAAATCTACTTTCAGTGCTGGCCAGGTGATCAGCCTGTCTTGCACCATGCTGTTAATGGTATTAGGACAGGTATTCTCACCACATGTATCATCTTCTAAAAAATTATTATTGCAGTCACAAATGAACAGTCAAACTGAGATGACCTCATAAGTCCAGCAGAGAACAACAAGTGAAGAGAGAGATGTGTGGATCAGAGCTGGTGGGAGAATAAGGATGCCCTTTGTATTCTCGGGTCTGTATATCACACAAACAAATTGAAGCTTAAAGGCTTGTCTGCATGCAGAGTTGTGGTGTCTTCTTTCAAAGAAGTGATTTAAACCTTGTAGTTTTTTCAGTGCAAAAGCCAGCAAAAATCAATCCTCCCTTAATTTAAACCCAGCATTTTCATCAGGTCTGGGTCAGAGAAGCATGGGCTTACACTGAAATAAGCCATTCAGCCCAAAGCAAATTCTGCATCTAGGCGTACAGTACTCTAATTAGCCCACCTCAATTATGTGAAGACAGGACCTGCTCCCAGGACTTGTAGGCGTACGAACATCAGGCTACCATACAGACAAATCCCCTGCTTGGAATTCACTTCCTCTGAATTTTCTGAAAGCAGTCTGAAGAGGCATTAGGTTCCTGGAGGCAACATGAGTCCTGGCAGCTTTATTAGAAGGCACATTTGTTCAATTTGTTCACACTGAATGATCTTGGGAGGCTAAATCATCAAAACTGAGCAATGCAGATCTGGAAAATGAGGCCAACTTCAAAGAAAACCATGCTCCAGAGCTTTTGACCTGCTGAGGATTGTTTAGCCAAGTTCACATGTGCCAATCCACATATCCACGAATTATAGTCCTACACAGCTAGAGGTCAGATTGCCAGTATGAAGGACAGTGGTGCAAAAAACACAATAGGTGGTGTAAAACTGCATGGCTGGATCTATACTGATTCTCATCTAAATCTACATCTATACATTAAAATGCCTTTGAGGTTTTAGATGTGTAAATAGGTCTTGACAAAAGCTCACTTACGAGGTTTTTATTTCTCAGTAACAGATGTAGCACTTAAATCAGTACTGCAAGTTGTTATATCATCCACCATGTTGGGCTCAGATTGAACAGAAGCTGCCGGGGACACGTTCTTTCCTGATTAATATGATGATAGTATTTTTCTTTTTTTCTTTTTTTACTATTATAGCTGTGTTTCTACAAGAAAAACGTATGCTACACAGCAGTCAGCACTTCTCAGCAGGGAAAACTAGACCAAGAACACAGAGATCTATGAAATCAGAGATGAAATGGAAAACATGAACAAGAGACATAAATTAGAAAAATAATTTAGGAAAAAATCAATTTCCTAGTAAGTTCCATTTAGTCTCACAGAACACACTGAAATGAAATGCAAAACAGGGAGTCCAACTCTATCAAGATGTAAAGGTTGCGCAATATGGATGTCAGTGGCACCAAGTGATTCATTTAACTCTGAGAAAGTGTTCAGAAAAGTAAGTTCAGAAAAGTAAAGGTTTTTGTTGCTTTTGGAAATGCCTGAATTTGAGAGATGTACCAATAATAGGATGAGGTGCATGGTAAGAAAAGCACACCCAAACACAGGTGTTCTAGAACTTACAGTTGAAGGCAGAGGGCACTTCAAGAGGTGAAGTGATCTGCTGGTGATCTGACTGACTCCCCACCCAAATGATCCAACAACATTGCTAGGTTCCTCCTGTACATGCTCCCTGCCCCACACAACAGCAGCTAGAATAGGGCTGGAAGAAGCTCCAGGACATCTACCCTGGCTGTCTTCTTGAAAGCAAGACCTTGTACAAAACAAGAACTCACTGGGGACAGCTGTGCAACTTGCTATTACAAACATGCATTCTGCCTGGAGATTTCATGACACTTACCCATGAAAGGGGAAAAATTTTCAAATCCAGTCATCTTGTGCTGCACATTAGACTTATTTGTACTAGTACCTCATAAATTTGATGGACAACTGGTTGTCATCCTCTTCAACACCATGCACGCCAACTCTTTGTTCATTCACTGTTCTCTTTTTTTTAAAGAACTAATAAACCAAATTATTTAGTTTCTCATCCCAACCATGTTTTCAAGTCCTCTAGTCATTCTTGCTATGGTCCTCCAGACTACTTCCAACTTCTGGCACAGTAGGAGTCGGGCAGAGGGTATGCACAGAAAAAGAGGTTTCTGAAGGCTAAATGAACGCTCAGACTTTTTAGGTGAAGCTGTAAATAATCAGAAAACCCACTGCCATTCTCTTGGTGAAATCAGCCTTTCCACAATTTGTAGCACTCCTCCTATATGCAGACAAAGGGCTTTCATTCTGCAGAAGCATGAGGGCAGAGATGTGTAAGTCACTTTTCCAACCAGAGAAAACCCAGGTCTCATGACCATCAGCCAAACAGGCAGCTGAATTTTCAACTGTGACTGCAATTATAAGGAGTGTTGAAACCACCACATTGGTAATAACAGACTCTCTGCATACCTTCAGTCTGCCTCCACCTCAGCAACATTTAACAGGCCATGTCAGGCCAGTGCAGAAATATTTTCCGCTCCTGGAAGCTGTTGTGTGGCGTGCTTCTCTGTGACATTACTCTGACCATAATCCCCACTTATGTGGCCATGCTGGAAATAAAGTGGTCTCCACCTTTTGCACTCCTGGTGGTAATGTCAGTGCCCTACAGGAATAAGGCAATTGTATGCCAGGGCATAGCTACAGCATGATCACTTTTGACATGAAACAACTAGGAAACGCATAGGGAAAATTTGGCATGGGAAATTTATCCAATGGGAATTGCAGTTCTCAAGGTTGAGATTTGGTCAAATTCTTCCATGTGTGCTGAAAGCCTTATGGAAACTTTAACAGTCCATAGAAGATCTTGGACTTTCACCTCTTCTGGAAGACTGCAGCACAGTAAGACACTGACCATGTATTGATAAGAGCCTTCAAAGATTGGTTTTGTGCATCAAAGCACTAAAGCTTGTTCATTGACTTTACATATGTCAATAACACGGTGGTCAACATGGTTCATTAGGGGCAAATCATGCCTGACATACT